>JAXIVD010001970.1:0-65000 GCA_036785275.1 Cancer borealis | reverse complement strand
GGGTGTCTCGTGCTGCCAGCACACTCTCCTCACTTTTTAGGTAATTCAGGGACTCACGCAGCTGCGTGGTGTTTGCATTAATTTTATTTTATTTCTATCCCTCTCTCTTTTGAGTCCACGTCCTCTCTCCCAACACATCCAGGCAACTGTCATGACGTCACTGTGCTGCCGGTCCAGTTACCTTCTAAGGACACCTTCATATTACTTCTGCCACAACGACCAACTACCTTCATTACTTCACATATATAAACAATTACCTTCATTACTTCACATGTATAAACAATTATCTTCATTACTTCACATGTATAAGTAATTTTAGTTTTTTTCCTGAGTTCACTTATGGCGTCAGTGATCGGTCTGCGTCCAGCCTACGCAGGCATCCGTTACCAGACCATAACAACTCGGCCGTGCTAGTGTTTCAGCCTCCCACCGCCCTGCCTCCACGCCGCAAGGTGCACGCCGCCCACCTCCAAGCCACCACGCCATGTTGCTCTTTTTTTCCTCCACCGCCCCACCGCCCCACCGCCCCACCGCCCCACCCCACGCTCATTACCCGCTCATCAAAGAAGGCACTCGGCTGGCCCGGCGAACGCACGTACATACATTACCAAAGGCTATTCAACAAGCCTCATCACGCTGCAAAACACGGACCCGCACGTCATTACCATCGTTAGCGAACCCAAAAGAATGGAGACATAACATAAATGAGTATAATTATAGTCTGAAGGTGAAATGTTCAATTATTGCTGAGAAGTGATTATAATACTTGGGTACAAATTACTGGTCTTGGGTATCACGCTTCTGTCGAGGAAATACGCGCCGTGAGAATTAATTAATCTTGACACATATAGAATAGTCAGTTATTAAGTTTACATATATTCAATTATGAGAGAAAAAAAGGACACCAAGTTTATTTTCTGGTTTGAAAGTTTAATTAGTTGAGTTAGTTAAGGTAACCCAACTCTTTTCACCTGGGGCTAATTGTCCTACCTGTACATGAGAGGCAATGAATCAAGGTATAGAGCGACCTTAGTTATGATATCCTGCCGCAAAAAAAATACTTATTCAACAACAAAACTGCAAAACACTGAAACAAAGCCTCAGAACCAATGAATCACTTTAGTTCAACATAAATCACACAGACCAGTACGCTATCTCTCTCTCTCTCTCTCTCTCTCTCTCTCTCTCTCTCTCTCTCTCTCTCTCTCTCTCTCTCTCTCTCTCTCTCTCTCTCTCTCTCTCTCTCTCTCTCTCTCTCTCTTCCTTCCCCACACCCCACACACACACGCACAGACACACACACACACACACACACACACACACACACACACACACACATTCACACACACATTCACATTCACACACACACACACATTAACATTCACACACACACACACACACACACACACACACACACACACACACACACACACACACACACACACACCTTCACACATACACACACACACACACACACACACACACACACACACACACACACACACACACACACACACACACACAGAACTCTCAAGCCTCAAACTTAAGATCCAACACCACACACCATTTTCGCCCTCCTTAGAACGCGCGTTGATGGCAGGTTGCTTTGTATCTAGCGATTTTCTGTCTAGTGGTTCCTGGTTGTCGGGTCTTGAGAATTCTCTTTCTATTTACCAGCCTGGAGTCGCTGCTTCAACCTCGTAGGACCCACGCCTCACAGTGTTACAAGTCTACGTGGCTGTCGTCTCGTAGTGGATCTCACAGGCTTACTTGTTCCCCGAGCTCTCTACACACTTAAAAACAATGAAATTACTTAAAGGAGGAGAGGGAGGAAGGGCGGTGGGGTTAGGGAAACATACATGAAGGAAAGGAGATAGGCAACAACAAGGAATGAGGAAGGAGAAGAGAGAGAGGAATAAAGGAAAGGTGAATAGAAGTATGGATGAATGTAATGGAGGTAGGAAAGGCGATAAAAATGAAGAGATTTGAGGAACATTAGAGGAGGAGGAGGAGGAAGCGAAGGAATACTGAATTTGATATTACAAAGGAAGGAAATGTGGAAATAAAGGAAAGAATGACGGAAGGATGAAACGAAAAAAGGCGATAATATGTGAGGAAATAAAAGGAAAGAGGAAATATAAAACAAGATGAAGGCGGAGGTAGTAAAGGGAGAGAGAGAGAGAGAGAGAGAGAGAGAGAGAGAGAGAGAGAGAGAGAGAGAGAGAGAGAGAGAGAGAGAGAGAGAGAGAGAGAGAGAGAGAGAGAGAGAGAGAGAGAGAGACCAAGAGAACGAGAGAAAAAAAAGATAAAGAATGAGAGAAAAAAAAAAAGAGATAGAAAGTGAGCAAGGTAAAAATGTTTGAAAATTCAATAATACAGCAAAGAGAAAAATATGGAATAAGAGGAAGAGGGTAAGGAGGAGGTAGGAAGTGGAGCGGAAAAAAATAAGGAGGTTTTGCGATGGTAAATAAGGAAGAGATGGAGGGAGGGAGGGAGGAGAAAAGGGACGGAGGGAGGAAGAAGAAAAAGGATGAGGGAATAGAGGGATAAAAAAGGATGAAAGGTGGATGGAGAAAGACGGAGGTAAAAGAGAGACACCCACAAAAGGGTCTCTTAAGCGTCCTACAAATCCTTTGCGTCCTTAGGGAACACCTCAAGGACACCGCCGTAGGACAGCTTCAGAAACCCTTCAGTTAGTGTTTGAGTTCCAGATTACGTTACAAGGTTACGTTACTTAGTTTGTGGTGGTGCGTTACCTCGGTAATGTGATGCGTTACTCCCAAGGGCATGTAACTGATATACAATTACGTTGATGTTACGCAATTACTGCCATTTCCGTTATTTTTATATATGTAAGTGTGTGTGTGTGTGTGTGTGTGTGTGTGTGTGTGTGTGTGTGTGTGTGTGTGTGTGTGTGTGTGTGTGTGTGTGTGTTCGTCATGTGTTGTTGTTGTTGTTGTTGTTGTTGTTGTTGTTACTGGTGTCATGCTGGTCATTATATCAATCATTACGCTGCTAAGTTATTTATTTGTATCAATCCAGCGTCAATGTGCACGCCTATTGGTGTTTTTAATCGTGTTTGTGGAAAGTTCTTGCTCCTGTTTGTGCTGTTACTCCCGAGCACCAATTTATATGGAGATGAAATGCCTCTGCTTCATTTCACACGCCCCAGCATCCTCGCCGCCCGTTCTGCCCCTCAAGCCCTCACGCCAGAAGACACCAAGTGATGTATAGCGAGGAGGCTGTTAGCTCCCGGGCGTGTCCGCCGAGGGGCTCTGCAGGAGTGGTGGAGCGAGGCCATTCTGGTTACGAGACGCATGGCTGAGGGCAGAGGTGCAGAGTGGGTGAGGGAAAGAAGGAGGGAGAAGAAGGATGGAAAGCGGGAGGGAGGATGGAGGGCCTGAAAGGTTCACTACGTCCTTACTGAACTTGGCAGCCATGACAGTCACGTCAGCGTGTCCCCGCCGGCGGTTCGCTACAATACATAAAACCATGTAAAAGCAAAGACAGAAAATAGATAAGAAACAATCGGTTCGTTCGTTCAGCGACAGTATCCCCGTGTAGTGACAACACACATACATACACACCCACATACGCTCACACTCACACACATTCAGAGACAGAGCCTATAATTACTTCCCTAGAGACCTCGGCTGGGATCGAGATTAGCAAGACCTGACCGGACTCTATATGACCTCCCACACACACATCACGGTATAGCCCTGCTGATCTCGTGCCAGAGAACATATAACAACAACAACAACATCACGGAAGCAGTCCATTACCACACACACTCCAGACCACACGTCCAGCATCGCGTCTGGGAGCTCCACGTCGGGGGCTCCCCAGACATCACACACACTCATCTTCCCTGGGCTCTGTCTACTTGTGTATAACCAACGCTGCCGCAATAAACCAACCAAGCAATATTACGTCTGTTGTTCCAACCTTTGTGTGTACGTAACCCAGCAAGAAGCAACACCCGCAACGGTGACAAGCAAGGCACTCCTGGCCTTCACGTGTGGGTCGCCGTGGGTGGTGCGTGGCAGCTGTGCCCACCCAAGGGCCACCACACCACTTCTATCGCTCCGAAACACAACCTACTAAACGAGGCGCAAATGGACCGGAAAAAGCGAACAGAATTGTATTAAGCGTCAGCGTGAAGCATCAACTCCTGCTGACACCACCACCATTACCACTACCACCACTACCACCAAAACACACCACTACCACCACTACTACCACCATTACCACCACCAACACTACCATCACTACTACCACCACCATCTCTTCCTTCTATTTCCTAACTCTCTCTCTCTCTCTCTCTCTCTCTCTCTCTCTCTCTCTCTCTCTCTCTCTCTCTCTCTCTCTCTCTCTCTCTCACGCACTCACACACTCACGCACTCACACACACACACACACACACACACCTTCACTCCATGCTTGAGATAAGAAGTCCAGGGCGTGGACTTTTTACCCACGTTTATAAATTTATTTGAGCATCATTAAAACAACCCCACTTTACCATATATATATATATATATATATATATATATATATATATATATATATATATATATATATATATATATATATACATATATATATATATATATATATATATATATATATATATATATATATATATATATATATATATATATATATATATATATATATACATATATATATATATATATATACATATATATATATATATATATACATATATATATATATATATATATATATATATATATATATATATATATATACATATATATATATATATATATATATATATATATATACCCTGACCCCTGGTGATTTACAGAGAGAGAGAGAGAGAAAAAAATGTTGCGTGTTGACTACACAAACCACTCAAAAATGTGTCATTTACCTTCATGTCCAGAGATGGCGGCGGTGGTGGTGGTGGTGGAGGCGCTAGTTAGAGGGTCACATTTAAGCCTCAGTGGGGGTTTAGCCCATCGTGTCTTGCTTGTAAGGGCGTGATCCGATTGGCTTACTTGCAACAGTCCCCATGTGATCCTCCGGCTCAGCGTCTGCCGCCACGTTATGTCAGCGGCTGCAGGAGAAAAGAAACAATATCAATAAAAGTATAGACAGAATCACGCCAATTATGTGTAGACGTGACGTGGGATTGACGTGGAGCGTAGGGAAGGAGAGAAGGAGGGAAGGAGAGAAGGAGGGAAGGAGAGAAGCACCCACTTCATTATAAAGGACAAGGTTTATTTTTTGTTAAGCTGAGCGATTTATAAAATTCATAAAAATTTATCTGAAAACGTTCATTTTAAGTATAATGAAGGTACTCAGTTAAAATTACTACAGTAGTTTGTATTTTTTAGTAGGGTATAAACATAGTGGCCTTATTGTATTGTGTGTTTGGGACCTAAGTTAAAAACATATTGGCCCTGCCTTAGTGGTGCAGTGGTGCACGTCTGACTACGAAACCACTGGCCTGGTTCGATCCCAGACGAAGGCAGGCGGCACACAGCTCACCCAGCTGTTCACCAAACGGTCGATAATGGCTACCTAGGAAAACCTGAGTAACTGTGGAAAGTTGGATGTCACAGTGGCCCTGTGTCCCAACGTAACGGATTAATTTCCACCACAGGCTCAAAGGGCTATGTGACGGGAGATGAACGCCCGCAGCTATGCACAGCCACAGCGTGTGCCAACACTTTATCTGCCTTCCCTTTAAAAATTAATGCAGATGCCTCAATTTGATTAGCATAACCGAGAACCCCTGGGTACCAATTTTCATGAGTTATGTCGCAATTCTCACCAAACCTAAACCTAATCTAACCTAAACTAATGTTTTCCAACCCCCTTGTGTGTGTGTGTGTGTGTTGTGTGTGTGTGTGTGTGTGTGTGTGTGTGTGTGTGTGTGTGTGTGTGTGTGTGTGTGTGTGTGTGTGTGTGTGTGTGTGTGTGTGAAAAAGAAGAGGAGTGTGCCCTTTGGCTGTGGGCGTCAGCAGTTCCAAGGTCATGACAGATTGGGTAGTAGGCTTAGTGAGGCCCTGAGGGGAGCCAGTGAGCAGGAAAGTCGAAGGAAGGGCACGTGCCTCTATAGGAATGAAATGAGGGGTGAAGAGGGCGAAGTAAGGCAAGGGAAGGAAAGGCAAAGCAGGGGAGGAAGGGAAGGGAAGGGAAGGGAAGGGAAGGGAAGGAAGGGGAAGAAGGGAAGGGAAGAGAAGGCAAGGGAAGGGAAGGGAAGATGTGTGTAAGGTGCAAGGGAATAAATTAAATAAAGTTAGATGGAATGAAAGAGGAGAAAGAAATCAAAGGATGGAAAGACGAGAGACAGAGAGAGAGAGAGAGAGAGAGAGAGAGAGAGAGAGAGAGAGAGAGAGAGAGAGAGAGAGAGAGAGAGAGAGAGAGAGAGAGAGAGAAAAAAAAAAAAAAAAAAGACAAATCAGAGGGAGGAAAGGAGAAAAAGAAAGCAAGAGAAAAAGAAAGCAAGGGATAAAAGAAAGAGAAAATGACACAGTGGGGGGGAAAAATAGCAAAGCCATGTCCTCAGTCATCTCTTCCCCTCTCTTCCCCTCCACCTCTCTTCCCTCATATCATCAGTTCCCTTCTATACCTTTCCCTCACTCACTCTTTCACTCTCTCACTCACTCCCACGTCACCTCTCTCACCTCTCTCTCTCTCTCTCTCTCTCTCTCTCCTCCTCTCTCTCCCTCTCTCCCCTCACAACCACTCTTACTTCGCATTAATACACTTTTACGAAGATACTTTTTTTCCTCTTTCTTTGCTATCAAGGAAATTCAACCAGTTTATACCCTTGGGCAAATAATGACCTTTATTAAGCCATCTGGCAAACAAGATCGCAACTCTCTCTCTCTCTCTCTCTCTCTCTCTCTCTCTCTCTCTCTCTCTCTCTCTCTCTCTCTCTCTCTCTCTCTCTCTCTCTCTCTCTCTCTCTCTCTCTCTCTCTCTCTCTCTCTCATTCCCGTAGTGGTTTTGGTGATGAAAATAAGTAGAAAAAATAATTGAGTTGGTGCTGGAATGAATTTACAATGTGGAAGAAAATGGGTGGGGTTGGTGGTGGTGGTGGTTGTAATTTCTAAGGAGCTTATTGTAGGTGGTAGTAGTAAAAGTAATGTTGTAATGTTGATGCAGGGGGAGGAGGGGGGGAGAAGGGGGGAGGAGGAGGAGTAGGAGAAGGAGGTTCATAAGAAGAATATAACTATTAGAAGATTATTATTACTTACACAGGCATAACTAGTGCAAGTAACTACAAGTAATGATGATCAGTAAAATTTAACAATATCAAAATCTGCACAAGAACACTTATTAACCTACAAAAAAAACACCTTAATCAAATTTATAAAAAAAAATTAATCAACCACAGACGAATCAATAATACTGACGAGGATGAAAAAAAAAAATTAATACGAACCCCAAATGCTAATATTAAAGTCATAGGTAAAAGGACAAGAAAATGGAGGAAAAAAAAAATTCACATTTTCTACGGCGCACGAGACTCCCAGTGGAATTTAAACAACATAAAATGGAAAAAGTTAATACTGGGTGGCGGTAGGACATAAACGGGCAAAGTTCTTGTGTTACAGGGAAAGTTTGTGTGTATTCATCTCCCTTTTGAGAGTGAGGATCGAGGGTAATTCTGTACTCGCTGTTATAGTATGTTACGTTAAGCTGGAGGTGCTGGGAAGGTAATCTTACACTCTTGTACTAACACTGGGGATTTGAGAGAGAGAGAGAGAGAGAGAGAGAGAGAGAGAGAGAGAGAGAGAGAGAGAGAGAGAGAGAGAGAGAGAGAGAGAGAGAGAGAGAGAGAGAGAGAGAGAGAGAGAATGATAGTCAGCCACACATAAAAAAGTTACAAATCAAACCTACATAAACAGATAATTTACGTAATGAATAAATAATACAAATAACTAAGTTCCTTCAATAGTCAATTAAACTACCGATTCACCTGTTGCTTCTCGCCTTGTTTTCACATAATAAATATTTGGCGAATTTCATCATTAACTTAAAATATTTCGTGTAGATAAATAGCATTAGAATTCATCTGCATAAAATATATATGACTAAGAATATTGAAAAATAAATCATCAATAAAAGTTTGAAAAATGTATAAATGGAAACAAAATATATATCACCATATGCAAAATTATTCCACACACACACACACACACACACACACACACACACACACACACACACACACACACACACACACACACACACACACACACATCCAAACTTTAAAGCTGATCTCTCCATGGCAACTAAGGAATCCAACTCCAAATAGAAAAAAATAAATAAAATTTTCTAAAAATGAAAATAAAAAACGAATACAAATAATGAAAAACGAACACCACCCTCCTCTCCACCCGCCCCCCCCCCCCTTTTACCTTCTCCCAGAGTCACACTACCACACCAGCTGAGCATACCAATAAAATACACAAAGTAAACATGTATTAATACGTATATACAAGTTAACATACTATATATATATATATATATATATATATATATATATATATATATATATATATATATATATATATATATATATATATATATATATTGAATTCTTATCTGGTGATGATTTCAAGGGTGAGGTTGCAGGGGAGTATGTAGGGTAGAGTAGGTCTATGCAATCACCAAAATTATAGGCTTCTTAGACCTATGCTTTTCCACCCAAATCTGGTAACATATGATTTATAAGGAATTTTAGATACACCAATAGATTTAAATAACTTTCTTATGCTCTCTCTCTCTCTCTCTCTCTCTCTCTCTCTCTCTCTCTCTCTCTCTCTCTCTCTCTCTCTCTCTCTCTATTTTGCTGCGGATGACTAATTACTTAAATGCAACCACAAATAATTCGACACAGCACAAAATAGACCACCTGTTGCAATTAACTAGTGGGACTTTCTTTTTAACCTATTTTTGTTTGCCCTTGGCCAGTACTCTTTTAATGTAATAAAATAAACATTATATATATATATATATATATATATATATATATATATATATATATATATATATATATTACCTCACCTGTGTACGCAAGGTCACCTCTCAATGTCATTATTACAGTTACAAAATTACTTTACCATAAGAAAAGAAAAACCAAGTTACACCACATACAATTCTACGAAACGGACGTAAAAACTGTATGCACTATGCAAAGTGTTTCATTAATCAAGCGAGTCCCATTACTTTGGTCTTACCGCCGCTTTCTTTCCCTGAGGTTAAATAAAAGAGAAAAAGTGCTCCTAATTATTTTCTCTTGCAATCATCTGACAAGGTTTTACTTACATGTTCCGTTTCATTACGGCAGCAGATGACAATGTATATATTTTTTTATAAGTAATCCTCTTTTTTATTGAGTCCACTCTGTGAGAGGAGAGTTGTAATTGTTATACAACACTAGTAGTACACAATAAGTTTTCATAAGCTTCCCTACGCTATTGTTACTTTGGTTTCGTATTACGTGTGTTTTTATTACTTCTTACGACACACACATCTAATAGCAATCATGACCTCTCCAGGCTACGTTGTGTCATAAGTTATGTTTTCACGTGTTTGTTTGTTTGTCGGTATGTTATCAACTTACTGACAACACCATGGATCACAATCTCGTGAAACCCTCCCTTGACTCACCCAACCTAACCCTACCTAACCTATCCTAAGCTGAACTCACGTAAAAACTTCTTAGCTGGGGGAAGCAAACCACCCAGAAATCCCCAACCTAATCTAAACAGAACTCATGTAATGCCCTTATATCTATAATAGCTTCTTTATGAATCTCTATGTTCTCTGTTGCAGATGACGTGTGATGGGACAGACGCAGGAAAAAATAACTCAAACGATGATGACGATGACGACCATCAAACAACTCAACACAACGATCTTTCAAAAACTTTCCCTGTTACTCGTGCAGTGAAAACAAAGACGAAACTATCTCTTTCTACCATACCCGCCACCACCCACTCCCCACCTCCACACAATTGCAGGTGGCGCTGTGCTACTTAATGAAAGACTGAGTGATACACTTTTATCCCCTCGACGGAGTTTTTCACGAGTCTCTGAAGAATAGCGTGTGATAATTACTTTTCTGAGAGGCAGGAAAAGTATTGTATTGTGTTAGGAAAGCATTTTTATTCTGCATCAGTTACGTATATTTTTCACCTATTTATTTGTCTGATTTTGTGAGAGGTAAAGAAATTGCTGGGGATTGTATATGCTTTGCTTTTCCTGTATTCATTCACCTGATTTTATGAGGCAAAAGGCAATAATGCTCTTTGTACGTATTTATATATCGTTTGTTGTTCATATCGGTATTATTGCCGTTTCAACCAATACAGCACACGCAACTATAAACTGTCTCAGGGTCTAGATGACACTGTTAGGAGCATTTCTAGCCCCATATTACACTGTCGGAAATTAATAATAAGATCGGAACGGAGTTTCAAAGATTTACCTCAATCTTAGCTGGGATCCAGGTGAGGTTGGTTCCTAGGGGGGGCGCCGGTTAGGATAGGTTTCTGGTAGTGTTCGAACAGTGTTCGAGAGGAAGGGGGTTGAGGGGGGTCCAGGTTAGGTTTGGTTAGGTTAGAATACTATCCTAGCGGGGTGGTCCAGAGGGAGGGCGCAGCCTCCCCCCCTCCCCCCCAGGGTAGCATAGGTTTCTGGTTGTGTTCAAATAGTGTCCTAACGGGGAGGTTCAGGTAAGGTTCGGTTAGGTTAGAATAGTGTCAGAGCGGGGTGATCCAAGGAGGACGCAGCCCTCCTTTTAGTATAGGTTTTCGACAGTGTAATATGTAAAAATGCTCCTAACAGTGTCATTTAGACCCTGAGACAGTTTATAGTTACGTGTGGTGTATTGGTTGAAACTGCAAATTTACCTTTATATCTATGTATTCAGCTATTTTGATTTACATTCTGAGGCCTTTGAATGAAAAGTGTAAAATTATACGAGCGAACACATGGTTTGAATCTCCCGCCGTTTGGATGACGCTTCGTATGTCTGCTTCAAGTGCATTACAAAAAGCTTCAGTTCCGCACCATCTCCCTGCTCTTATCTGCCATCCTTATTTAGTTATCCTGATTCAAGATAGGAGAGAAACAAGCTAGTGTTAACGGACCTGAACAAAGAACATACAAAGTGACTCGGTGTTATAAGTCTCGCTTCTACCACGTTCGGAAAAACCTGCAGGAATGGACACTGCTCCTGCCTATCTCTCAAACTTTACCTGGTACACTTTCCGCTGCCCGACGTGACCTGAGGCGCCGCTGGAGTGGAGTTACCTGCACGGGCCCCGCAGGCGATCATCCCTCCTTAGCCGTGGAAGGAAAGGGAGGGTATGTAAGGTAACACTCAGCTGATACAACCCACGCCTACTGGCTGCCTTCACTGTGAACTTACATCCCTCCCTCCCTCCCTCTCCCTCTACCGCAACGCCCTCTCTCGGGAAACAACTGGAAACAAGAGAAAGAAAACGATCAATTATCACCTCAGACTGTAAACAAACATGACGGGATCAAACTCACCTTTATGTAGAATCAGGTATAGCTCTGTTTGTTTTTGAAAATATACAGAATTGATCTACAACTTAAGTTTTATTCATTAACTTTGTCTCCTTTTGTTCTGACGCTGCGCTTGTTTGGTGTATAAGGATTCTTTTACGTGTCACCTCGCCGTCTTCACCTGTCACTCACCTAAAAGAGCAAAGTTACCAGTTATATATTTTTTGTTTGTTTGTTTGTGTGTGTGTGTGTGTGTGTGTGTGTGTGTGTGTGTGTGTGTGTGTGTGTGTGTGTGTGTGTGTGTGTGTGTGTGTGTGTGTGTGTGTGTGTGTGTGTGTGTGTGTGTGTGTGTGTGTGTGTGTGTGTGTGTTATTAAATTAATGGAGAGAGAGAGAAGAGAAAAAGAGAAAGAAAGAGAGTGCAGGGGGCATACTGTTACTCATTAGCCGAAGGAGGCTGGGAGGCTCTGAGGTACAGTGCTCGTGGCCTAATGTTGTGAGTTCGATCTTGGCTCATGGCAGCTTCTTGGTGAGAGGGGTAGCGCTCTCTCGTTAACCTTAGCATAACTACATGGTCTAAAGCAGTGATTCTCAAACTGGGGAGAAATTTGAAGCTACAAGGGGATAAATAATTACACTGCCTATTAGCAATTAAAAAAAATCTCAGATAGATTTTCTCATGTCTGAGAGAGAGAGAGAGAGAGAGAGAGAGAGAGAGAGAGAGAGAGAGAGAGAGAGAGAGAGAGAGAGAGAGAGAGAGAGAGAGAGAGAGAGAGAGAGAGAGAGAGAGAGTATGCCTGTTGTAGATGGGCGGCGCCGTATCTACCAAGTTCGATTCACGTTCAAACATGAGTTCTGAGGGGAGGGGAGGGTGGTGGTAGGTACACAGCGTTACGAGTAGTCAGTTAGCCGGGAGCATCTGACATAAACATAGCCGGCCTATATTGATTCAGTGTCTCAAGCTTGTTTTCTGTATAAGTACACATAAAGGGGGAAATCTGGATGGTTGAACTGGGTGCAGGGGGAAATGACAGAAAAAAGTTTGGGAACAACTGGTCTAGAGCTACCTATTTCAAGGGGATTATTAAGTCACCGTTTCAATCGTTTAGCCGGAAGCCAGTTTTAAGCCGAGATTAATTAAGGTGTATTTGCTGGCAGTTTTTTGAAGTTCCAGGACATCAGAGTCTATTGTCACCTGCCTGGGAAAGGGATGAGAATGGTGTGTGACAGCTGTTATCTTGTTGTTGTTGTCTCTTGAAAGGAAAGAAGAGATTGAAGAGGAAAGGTTTGTCGATCCTTGACTTGTTATTACTCTTGGGAAAGAAATAGATAAATGACTAATGCAATGATTGATTGAAAAATTGTTGTTGATACGTGATTTACATAACTGGCTATCAGACGTTTGTAGGTTACCAAAATAAGTAAAAAAAAAGATACATCAATAATTTAGTGACTTATATAAAAATGACTGAAAGAGCTAAGTGACTCATAACTTAGGCAACAACTGAAATAGTAAACAGGTGACTGATGACAAAGATAACGTGTTTGACATTGAACAAGTAGAAGTAGAATAGGTGAAACAAACGTTGATGAATCCCGACACATCAATATGACTCATCACTAGAATATAAGTGCACCACCATAAACATGCTGAGTGTTCAAAAAAAAACTTTCAAATCAACGTCTAGCAGCATCATTAACACAAACGGGTTTTTTTTTCTTACAATGCAACGTTTTCATTTAACCTTTCCATTTCACACCTGTATTGCTTTCCAACTGAACTTTTTTTTCCTGCCATTACGTTGTTAATATAAAAGATAAATAAAAAATATGCATTGTATACATCAAACACAACTTGGTTTGAATAACAGTCGCTTTTATTACGTATCCTCAGTTCAAAAATACCATTGGCGTTGGTGAGGAAAAATTTTGAGTTTTGTCTTCGAAAAGTTGCAGGAAGTAAAAGTTAGAAAGACAAGACGGAGAGAAAAACGTGTCGTGTGACTACTTAAATTACATTAGCAATCACCTTGGGAGAAACAACGACAAACTCACTCTCTCTCTCTCTCTCTCTCTCTCTCTCTCTCTCTCTCTCTCTCTCTCTCTCTCTCTCTCTCTCTCTCTCTCTCTCTCTCTCTCTGAAATACAAAAATATGTACAATTTCTGCTTCCAAGAGAGTTGATATTTCTAATTTTCTGGCTACGGATTATCACATTCGATAGCAACTATTTAATGACACTGACTAACGTGCCACACAACAAACACAAGAGCATAGGTTCAGTTCCAGGTCGAGGTTGTCTGCTCACATCCCACCCCCCACCTCCCACACCACTACCCAGTAAATCCTGCTTACTTGAATTGGTGGTTAAATGGGAAGTGTCGGAGGAAACCCGAGGCAGATAAGTTGTGGTAAGTGAGATAGCGAAGTTTCCCCTTTATCCCGGGATGAAAGTTTTCTTTATCTAATACACGACCAAAGATGTTTAACAGGAGCAAATTATTAGCAAAGGAGTGTACCGAGGGTCAGTGTTACTGCCACTGTACCACTGTTTATGGTGGTGCACTTATATTCTAGTGATGAGTCATATTGATGTGTCGGGATTCATCAACGTTTGTTTCACCTATTCTACTTCTACTTGTTCAATGTCAAACACGTTATCTTTGTCATCAGTCACCTGTTTACTATTTCAGTTGTTGCTTAAGTTATGAGTCAATGATATAACCTCACACAATTTGAAATTTGCGGATGATACAAAAATCTTTAGAAAAGTAACAACCCAAGGAGAAGTTAATGGTCTACAAGAAGATCTGAATAAGTTATATGAGTGGTCAGAGGAATGGCAAATGTTATTCAACGTAGGAAAATGTAAATGCATCCACATTGGTTACGGCAACAAGAACCACACATACAGACTGGGGGATCAGGAGATTGTGAATGAAGACCAGGAGAGGGATTTGGGAGTGAGAATAAACGAGACATTAAGTCCAAGTGCACATATTGCAGATATAGTTAAAAAAGCTAACCAGGTGATGGGAAGTATCAGGAGGACTATAAAATATAAGAATAAAAACAATATAGTGTGTTTATATAAATCCCTGGTGCGTCCACACTTGGAATACTGCCAGAAAGCTTGGAGACCATATTATCAACAGGACATCGACAGCATAGAAAAAGTGCAGCGGAGAATTACAAGGATGATCAATGGCATGGGAGAGTTCAGCTATGAAGAGAGACTCAGGAAGACAGGCTTGGTGACCTTAGAGATGAGGAGGCTCAGAAGTGACCTGATTGAAGTGTTCAAAATAATGAGAGGACTGGAGGGGCTAAGAAGGGATGATTTCTTTATCATGGACCACAGAGAAAGTAGAGGCCACTCATATAAGATTTTTAAGCAAAGACCACGACTAAACATTAGGAAATATTACTTTGCAAACATAATTGTTGATGAGTGGAACAACCTGCCTAGAGAAGCAGTACAGGCCGAATCAGTGAATAGTTTTAAGGCAAAGATTGACCCATTGATAAGGCAAGTGGGGGAGCATTATATGAGCCAGCGCAGGCTTACTGCCCTAATCCTGAACCGACCACCTCAAGATTGACTCTGAGGTGGAGTTTGGTAAGACATTGGTAAGACCTCTGGACCATTTGTAGCTTCCTTATATTCTTATGTTCTTATACTGTGAGGCAGCTCCACCCATTGACAAGGCATGATGAGGTAAGATTATATAACTACTACTATTATAGTGGTATTATTTTACATCTTCACCACAATGCTCCAGAGAATTCAGAGTTATATTTTTGCATTATTTGATGCATTTTGAGAAGTTTTTTTTCAATTACATTTCCGTCGCAAATTTTTAGTTTGTGATATATTCATTGTTTTCTGTGAGACCTTCTCTTCGAAATATAAAGCTTAGTTTTGGTTGAACAAGGTTCTCTTATTTTTCAATGTAGATTAAGGTTTGGTTAATATAGGTTATGTTAGGTTAGTAATATAGAAACTATCAAATGATATCTATGACCAAAAGTAGGGAGTTGGACGAGGTGCAATCCGAAGATGGAGACGTAAACAAACATCATTATGGTGAAGATGTAAACTTTTACCATTATAGTTACTATTGCTCGTACTAATGTTTGTTATGGTCATTATTATTTTCTTTTTCCTGGTGAGGCTGTTATAATTCACGTTTATTACAAAATAATAAAATATATCTCTGTAAAAGGGTATACTTGACCACCACTGAAACGTCACACCGGCTCTAGTCACTCCTGCCTCTCCCGCGTTCAATCCAAGTCACAGCGGCCTCCCAGAGCTGAGTGTACACTGGCCATTTGTACCCCATTCCCAAAGGAATCACCGTAATGATAGTTGGCCCGTTGTACTCGGTACAGGAGTAAAAGAGAGTCACCTTTATGGAAGAATATAATAAAAGTGCAATTAATGGGTTATTCTGTTATCCCTGAGCGTAGAGGCAAGTATCCAAGTCCATTAAAACCTTCCATTCTTATACCTTTTTGTAAACATTTACTACCTGCTTCTTAAATATAATCACGTAAATACTCCATGAGGTAATACTCTTTGTCTCCTTGGGTCGGGTCCACACACAGGCCTGCGGAGTGGTGGAAATACTGTTAAACTAACTCATTACGTTCCTCGCACACGACTAAGGAATTGAATAACACAAAGTTTGGTATTCTCTCAGAACTATTTTTCTGCATTCGTGTGTGTGTGTGTGTGTGTGTGGACCCGTTTGTTTCCACAGGCTTTCCAGTCACTCACCCTCCGTCACTCCAGCCCCCTATCCAGTCATTCCGGCCTACCACCCTAGTTACTCCAGCCTACTACCCTAGTCACTCCGGTCTATCTACCTGGTCACCTTGGTCGTCAATATAATAATAAGCTAACCTAACCTAACTTTGCTTCATATCAATTCCAGTCATTGTGTTTTAAGACTATGGTGTGGTGAGTGGTCGTAGTTTAACCTTGGAGCTTCAAGACAAACAGGGTCATACAAGCCCATCACAAACATTCTAGGTATGGTGCATATCTAGATCATGAAAAAATAAAATAAAAAGTAGAATGGGGTACAAATGGCCAGTGTACACTCAGCTCTGGGAGGCCGCTGTGACTTGGATTGAACGCGGGAGAGGCAGGAGTGACTAGAGCCGGTGTGACGTTTCAGTGGTGGTCAAGTATACCCTTTTACAGAGATATATTTTATTATTTTGTAATAAACGTGAATTATAACAGCCTCACCAGGAAAAAGAAAATAATAATGACCATAACAAACATTAGTACGAGCAATAGTAACTATAATGGTAAAAGTTTACATCTTCACCATAATGATGTTTGTTTACGTCTCCATCTTCGGATTGCACCTCGTCCAACTCCCTACTTTTGGTCATAGATATCATTTGATAGTTTCTATATTACTAACCTAACATAACCTATATTAACCAAACCTTAATCTACATTGAAAAATAAGAGAACCTTGTTCAACCAAAACTAAGCTTTATATTTCGAAGAGAAGGTCTCACAGAAAACAATGAATATATCAGAAACTAAAAATTTGCGACGGAAATGTAATTGAAAAAAAACTTCTCAAAATGCATCAAATAATGCAAAAATATAACTCTGAATTCTCTGGAGCATTGTGGTGAAGATGTAAAATAATACCACTATAATAGTAGTAGTTATATAATCTTACCTCATCATGCCTTGTCAATGGGTGGAGCTGCCTCACAGTATAAGAACATAAGAATATAAGGAAGCTACAAATGGTCCAGAGGTCTTACCAATGTCTTACCAAACTCCACCTCAGAGTCAATCTTGAGGTGGTCGGTTCAGGATTAGGGCAGTAAGCCTGCGCTGGCTCATATAATGCTCCCCCACTTGCCTTATCAATGGGTCAATCTTTGCCTTAAAACTATTCACTGATTCGGCCTGTACTGCTTCTCTAGGCAGGTTGTTCCACTCATCAACAATTATGTTTGCAAAGTAATATTTCCTAATGTTTAGTCGTGGTCTTTGCTTAAAAATCTTATATGAGTGGCCTCTACTTTCTCTGTGGTCCATGATAAAGAAATCATCCCTTCTTAGCCCCTCCAGTCCTCTCATTATTTTGAACACTTCAATCAGGTCACTTCTGAGCCTCCTCATCTCTAAGGTCACCAAGCCTGTCTTCCTGAGTCTCTCTTCATAGCTGAACTCTCCCATGCCATTGATCATCCTTGTAATTCTCCGCTGCACTTTTTCTATGCTGTCGATGTCCTGTTGATAATATGGTCTCCAAGCTTTCTGGCAGTATTCCAAGTGTGGACGCACCAGGGATTTATATAAACACACTATATTGTTTTTATTCTTATATTTTATAGTCCTCCTGATGCTTCCCATCACCTGGTTAGCTTTTTTAACTATATCTGCAATATGTGCACTTGGACTTAATGTCTCGTTTATTCTCACTCCCAAATCCCTCTCCTGGTCTTCATTCACAATCTCCTGATCCCCCAGGCTGTATGTGTGGTTCTTGTTGCCGTAACCAATGTGGATGCATTTACATTTTCCTACGTTGAATAACATTTGCCATTCCTCTGACCACTCATATAACTTATTCAGATCTTCTTGTAGACCATTAACTTCTCCTTGGGTTGTTACTTTTCTAAAGATTTTTGTATCATCCGCAAATTTCAAATTGTGTGAGGTTATATCATCGTCCAAATCATTGATGTATATGGTAAACAGAATGGGTCCCAACACAGATCCCTGTGGCACACCACTCTTTACTGGCCTCCACCCCGTTTCTTGTCCTCTCATCACAACTCTTTGTTTTCTATCTTTTAGCCATCCTTCAATCCACCGATGTATGTTGCCTCCAATTCCGTGAGCTTTAATCTTCTTCATTAATCTCTTATGTGGGACCTTATCAAAAGCTTTAGAAAAGTCTAGGTACACCACATCGACTTGGAAGTAACTTTTTCTAAAAAAGTCAACTGGCATAAAGCCATGTTGTGAATCCTTTATAATTTTCTTATCCAGCAGGTGTTCGAGAATTGCATCTCTAATCAGTGACTCCATCATCTTACACACCACTGAAGTCAAGCTCACTGGTCTATAATTACGTGCCAGTCTTTTTGATCCTTTTTTAAATATCGGTGTTACATTCGCCACCTTCCAGTCTTCTGGTAGCTCTCCTGTTTCAAAACTTTTTCTAAATATTAGACTTAAGGGATATGCCACACTCCCCTTCAAATTCTTGATCACTGCTGGATGTATATTGTCCTTATCCGATGATTTTTCTGCTTTCAGTCCCTTAATTTTCTTCGTTACCGCCCCAACAGACAATTCCACCTCTTTCAACATGTGTTCATCTGTAACAACCTCTCTAGGTTCTCTTATATCTTCCAATGTCTCCTCAGTATAAACAGTTGAAAAATATTTGTTCAGGATTTCCCCCATCTCTTTATCATCATATACTAAGTTGCCACTTTCGTTTTCCAGTGGTCCAACATTTTCCTTTGCCTTTAATTTGCTGTTTGCATATCTGTAGTAAGCCTTAGGGTCCTCCTTTGCCTTTCCAGCTATCTTCTCTTCACATTTTTTTTTTGCTTGCCTTATTAATTTTCTTGTTCTATTCATGGCATTCTTGTAGTTCAAGTAGTCATCATAACACTCAGTTTCCTGGTATCTCTTCCACCAACGTAGTTTGTTTCTCCTTGCTTGATAAATCCTGGTATTCAACCACAATGGTTTTCTCTTCCTTTCATTTCTGCATCTCACGGGAACATATACTTTAACTATTCTCTGGTATTCTTCCAAGAATGCCTTCCACATTCCAGACACATTTTTTCCTTGAAAAATCTCTCTCCACTTAATCTTGCTGAACTCCTTCCTCATGTCATCTGTAAGTGGTAGTTCCTATTACTCCAATACTCACTTATTACCTACATCTACCTCTCATCCCCATCCATAAGGCCGTCTAGTCGTCTTTTAAAATTCCCTATCGTCTGTACACTAACTACCTGCTGACTGAGTCTGTTCCAATCACCCACCTCTGTTGTGTGCCTGGCTGGCTCCTAGCCTCCTACAGGCTACAACACACAAACAAACAAACACACAAGAAAAATATTAATAAGGTTCAAAATATTGGTTCTTTCGCGGGCAAACAGTGTTGCCAAGCTAGATGGTGTACAGTCACTGTATTAATACATCAAAAAAACAGTATAATTTTATGCTAGTTTAATATAAATTTTCTACTTTGAAAATAAAATAATAGAAAATATATACTGTATGAACTGATTCACTATTGAAGACACGAACACTGAAATACTGAACTCTGAGGATATAGTTTTTAATCTGGCATCACTGGTAGGTAACATTATATACACTTTTAGTTAACTTTATGCACTAAAAGTATATTTCTATTGTTTTTATTTAATATATTTTGTTATATTTGAATACCATTGGTTGTATGTGTTTTAGATTTCCAACACAAATTTATTAGACTCTCTTATGACTTTGCAAAAGTTTCTATAATACTTTAATTTCAAAGTAATAAATCATATTTTCAGGGCAATTAATTGAAAATAAGAAAAAAGTATAACTTTTATATCTTTGAGATGAATACCAGCTTTTTTAGTAACACAATAGATAAGTTAGTATAATGTTTACATGCAGACCTTCTCTTGACCTTTCCTTCCACAGCAGCATCTCGAAAGCCAGGTACAGTGTGAGCCTCGCCGTTATAATCATCAAACATCATTCTTCTCGACGTGCTTCTCTTCACATCACACATCTATAATATAACATTAGACATCAAACAATGAATTAATCAACAAACAACCGCCGATACTCCTTGAACTAAGCCATATTCTGTACTTTCAGGTGACTGCTGCCACCAACACCACCACCACCATGGTAAGGCTCAACGTTATCACATTGTATTTATTTATTTATCTACCTTACATGATGTTTACTATACGCTATGTCGAAAACCCATGAGATTAGACTTTTACTGAGACCCAAAATTAGGGTTATACATAACTATTAATAACGTGGGGGAATTAATTATTTTTTTATGTATTTCAGCCGAAGCAAATTATGGAAATCAAGGACTTTTTGTTGACGGCGAGGAGGAAGGACGCTAAATGTGAGTATAATAATAATAGTGATAAATAATTAACGTGTTCAGTGTGTTTATTAGGCTTAGTAAATGTTCTATGTGTCAGGAACTATTTCGTGCAGGCCTCCGATCCTTTTGTAGCTTCCTTATGTTCTTATGTGTCGTCCAGGCCTATTAAATGTGTGTGTGTGTGTGTGTGTGTGTGTGTGTGTGTTGAAGTGTTGGTTAAAATTACAGTATTAATCCACGAGTGTTGGTTACGGGGTTGACCAGGGACGGTGAACTTTGGCCCAAATTGACTTGCATTCTTCTGTGAGGGTTTAGTGGGGTGTCTTTGCAATTATATCTGGTGCTGTATTATTACTTACATTATTACAATATAAGGAAGCTACAGAAAGCCCAGAGGCATGCACGTGGTAGTTCCTGTTACTCCAATACTCCCTTAGTACCCACACGTGTTGGTTTGTGTAATGTAAATAGTCTTATCAATAAGGTTTCGTTTATTAAGCACTTCTTATTTTCAAATAATGCACATGTATTAGGGGTTACAGAGACTTGGTTAATCAGTACTATTCCAGATGCTGCAGTTTCAATTCCTAATTACAACATATTCAGAAATGACGTTTCTGGTTTAGTTCATAAACATGGAGTTGGCATTTATGTACATAATTCTTACAGATGTTTCAACATGAACATCAAAATACCTAACGTCTGCTCAGTCTTTCTTCCAAATTACAAAATATTTATTGTAGTTGTTTATAGACCTCCCTCTTACTCTTTACATGACAATATTACACTCACAGATTTCCTAACAGATTTTTGTACTAACAGGGAAGTAATAGTGATGGGTGATTTTAACCTTCCTTCTATTTCTTGGTCACTTGGCGCGGTAAATAATGTAACAGCTAATAGTGATGAACTTTTTCTAGACTGTTTCACCTCATTAGGCCTCACCCAGTGGATTGATGAGCCAACAAACATCAGGGCAAGCAATACTTTGGATCTATTTCTCACTTAAGAAACTGATCGAGTAGTCTCCTCTAATGTCTTCCCCCCCCCCCATTTCCCAACTGTGATCACTGTGTTATACTTTGTGATTATATTTTCCAGTTTAAACCTTTGATGGCAAATGTTAGCGCTGCATCCCCTTTCTGGCTCAAAGCCAATTTTAAGCAAATTAATCAATTCTTGTCCACTATAGACTGGGACTTTGAATTTCAGAATATGAACAATAATTATTCATACAACAAATTTTTGTCCTTTATAACCTATCTTGGAAGAACTTATGCTCCACAAAAAGCTCTTCGCTCATCAAGTGCCCCTTACAAACCGTGGGAATACAAACCTCCTAGAGCTCTTATAAATAGCCGAAAGAATAGTTGGAACCATTACAAAGAGATGAGAACAGTACATGGTAGAAACTCTGTACTTGCTAGGGAAGCTTTGCAGACATTTCTTGATGTAAATTACCAGTACAGGAACTATTCCACTCAAACAGATTTCTTATGAAGAGGATATCCTTAATAATTACTCAGTTAAGCCCAAAGTATTTCACTCATACATACGCGGAAAAATGGTAGGCCGTCCTTCCGTTGGCCCTCTCGGTGATGCAGACAACTTAGTATCCGACCCAAAAGAGATGGCTCATCTCTTAGGTACTGCTTTTGCCTCAGTGTTTACCATACCCTCTGGTCTTCCACAGTCACCACGCCAAGTACATGATGGCTCCTTTCACCAGATACACTTCACAGTTCATGACGTGGCTAGGGAACTCGGTGCTATTAACCCTTCCTCTGCAATGGGACCTGACTCTGTTCATCCGGCATTACTAAAACACTGCTCCACTAATTTAGCATATCCTCTGTTTAAAATATTCTCTTCATCTATTAATTCGGGGGAGATTCCAGATATTTGGATAAAATCTTGTCGTACCTATTTTCAAGAAAGGTAAACGAAATGATCCTCTTAACTATCGCCCAGTAAGTCTCACTTCCGTTAGCTGTAAAAATTTAGAGAGAATAATTGTTGCTGCACTACATAATTATTTGGAAGCCAATTCAATACTGAATGACAACCAGTTTGGTTTTCACTCTGGCAAGTCTGTGGAGGATCAGCTCTTACTTACTTACGATGCAGTCTCTGAGTAGATGGACACGGGCAATATGGTTGATCTTATTCTCTTTGATTTTTCAAAAGCCTTAGACACTGTTAATCACCAGATTCTATTTACTAAACTTATTCATTGAGTATTAATGGTGTTATTCTCTTTTGGATCAAGACATTTCTATCTCATAAGACTATGGAGGTTGTAGTGGGTGGACAGAACAGTTCTTCATTTCCAGTGATTAGCGGAGTGCCACAGGGTTCCGTGTTCCGTGTTTCCTTATATACATAAATCACATCACTACTTTAGTATCAAACAAAATTATTTGCTGATGACCTAAAACTATATCTTTTGATAAAGCCTCAGAGTCTCAATACAGTGTTGGAGGGCATTAATATTGTCCAGAGAGACATTGATTCACTAATTAAAGTTGCTGAATCTTGGGACTTTAAGATCAATGCAGACAAAACTAAACTCATGAGCTTTGAGCCAACCTCAGACAGTCTTACGATTTGGGCCCCTATTCATTTTATACTGTTAAAGGCAATCCCCTAAGTCTCAGTTTTGTTGCAGTAGATCTCGGCATAACTGTTGATCCATCATTAAGATTCCATCACCATATCCAATCTGTAGTGTGGAAGGCTGCTGGTTTGTCATATTCTTTTCTAAAGTCAACCTTGTGTCGCTCTCCTTCCTTTATGGTTAAACTATTCACTACACATGTACGTCCACTTCTCGAATTTGCATCTTCAGCATGGAACACAGGTTATATTACTGACTTATCTCTTCTAGAATCAGTTCAGCGTCGATGAACTAAGCATATTACAGGTTGTGAGGGTATGTCTTATGATCAGCGACTTAAAACTTTAGATCTTTATTCTGTGAAAGGAAGACTATTGTGTGCTGATCTTATTAAATGTTCGAAGATCTTCAATGGTATGTCAGCTATAACACCTACAGATCTATTCACCATGGCACCAGCAAGGGATATTACTAGAGGACGCAAGTTTTAGATTTTTGTTCCACACAGCACTTGCGAAGCCAGACATAGATTTTTCTCAGTTCACGTGGTCAGGCTGTGGAATGCACTTCCCCCAGAGGTAGCAGAGTCAATCAATCTTAACTCTTTCAAGAAGGGACTTGCTGTGTTTCTAGGAGACACTTTATTTCAATACTGAGCTCAATCTACTTATCATTCTAAACAGGCTTTTAGCACACTTTCCAATCTGATCTTTTTGTCTGGGATTACTGTTGTTCTCTATCACAAAAGACTGGCGTGCTAGCCACTGTGGGATTCCCTCCAAGGGAGCCCAACCAGGTAAGAACCAGGTAATCTACCTCTCATTCCCATCCATAAAGCCGTCTAATCTTCTTTTAAAACACCCTATTATCTGTGCACTAACTACCTGCTGACTGAGTCTGTTTCAATCATCTACCTCCCTATTTCTGCCTATCCCTTTACTAAATTACTAGTTTTAATCCGTTATTTCTTGTTCTATCCTGACTACTGATCGTAAGAACCTTTCCTACATCTCCCTTATTTAAACCCTTCACCCACTTAAATACTTCAATCATATAACACTCCTAGAAAGAATCCTAACACACTATTATCCCAATTTCTAAGCTGAATTGATCTGACCTAACCTGTGTAGTGTAGGAGTGTTGAAGTGCATTCTTACTTAGTTTACTCTGTTTGATGGTTGAGAGCATCCAGGTTTACAGATACAGATGCACTTACTAGTTATAGAAAAAACGTAAAGGAAAGTAGGAACAAGCTATTCGATCAAAAAACATAATTAAGTTCAAGGATTCAAACATTCTTGAGGCACAATTGTAAAGTGGAAATATTAAGTATAACAGTTGATCATTACACTATGTAACACATGTTTTGTTTATTTGTTTTTTTTAATGTTCATTTATGTATTTTTTGCCACTGAATTCAAAAATCACATTCGTTTTGACGTAACATCGGTAGTTTTTTTTTTAATTCTTAATTTAATATTTTCTCGTTATATGCGCAACCTTTCTCTACAGCAGTATGTTGGTTCAATCTATTCTAATATTGTAAGGATAATTACACAACATTTAGTACTTTTTTCATATATTGAATGGTATTTAGGAAGTACAATTTTAGTTAGAGCAAAGGAAACCATACAACTCTGCACTGTAAATGCTTTGATAATTCTTCTCTAAAGATTAGAAGTGTTTTGACGATCGAGATTTTCTAGAGTGCATACTTTCATCATTGCTGACTGGAGACCATATATAATCTCCCATCATAGCAGTATCCCATTGTCCTTGATATCTTCTTTCCATTGTTGCGATGTCCTGATGAAATCTCTCGCCATGCTCCTCACTGACATCACCCAAGTTTTCGGGGAAGAAATCTAGGTGAGAATGCAAAAAATGAACCTTCAAGGATATACGACAACCCAGTTTCTTGAAGTTCTCAATAAGCTTTGCTACCAGTTGTTTGTAATTAGGATCCCTGTGATTTCCTAGGAATCCACGAACTACATCACAAAATGCACACCAAGCTTCTTTTTCAACTTTTGTCATCGCTCTTTCCAGTTTCTCTGACTTCAACATTGCATTTACTTGGGGTCCAACAAATATACCACCCTTGATCTTAGCCTCAGATAGATTTGGAAACCTGAGACGAATTTCTTGAAACGCTTCTCCTCCAAAATCTAGGGCCTTCACAAACTGTTTTACCAATCCTAGTTTAATATGAATTGGGGTTAATAAGACTGTTTGAATCTACTAGAGGCTGTCTGAGAACATTTAACATTCCTGGCTGCAGTTCCACTCGTGGGGGCAAGTGAACTTTCTTGTAATGATCATCAGCTCTGCTGTCCCATAAGCAAAGGAAACATGAATACTTTGTTTATCCCCCTTGCAAGCCAAGCAAGAAGGCAAGCATCTTGAAGTCACCACAAACATCCCACTTGAATGCAGCATAATTTATTTTGTCAAGAAGTTGTTTGACATTATCATAGTTTTCTTTCATCTGTACGGAGTGTGCAAGAGGCAAAGATGGATATTTATTTCCATTGTGGAGCAATACTGCTTTGAGACTTCGTGTTGAGCTATCTATGAACAATCACCATTCTGCAGGATCATGCTTGAGTCCAAGAGCAGTAAACAAACCAGTAACATTCTTACAATAACACAGATCATCACTAATGTCATAGTAAATTTCAAATTCTTTATGAGGCATTCCGAAATCTGTATGCTATCCACAATTTGGCAACTTTCACGATCTTATGTAATACCTGCTTTTTTTTCTTTCAAATATAATAACCATACACATAGCAAAATGTATCTGGAGGATTTTTACATCCTCTAGTAGCCATCATAAAAACTACAGAACTCCGTAATTGATCTGAAAGAAAAATATAGATATACATTTAGTAGCGAAACATTAAAATTCCGAATATATGATAATATTGAAAGACGATGTATTTCTATAATGGTCAATGATACAGAAAAAATAATAAAAAAAATTTGGAATCAACAGAAAAAATGGATTAATAAACAGTAAAAAAAAATTACACTAAACAAAACTCTTGTAAAAAATTGTTACGTTGTGTTATAGTTGTTAGTTGCATTGCAAAACACGTCACTCCAGCCCTTAGTTCTTCCGGCCCTGGTCACTCTGGCTTCTCCCACGTTCAACTCAAGTCACAGCGGCCTCCCTGAACTGAGTGTACGTGTCTGTGTGTTTGAGCCCATCATAAAGTGGGGCACACATTTTAGCTGCAGGCACTCATCCCCCATCACATTGGCCTTTGAGCCTGTGGTGGAAATTAATCTGTTAACCCAAGACACAGGGCCACTGAGACATCCGAGTTTCCCTAGGTACCTGTTTGGGAGGATGGACAGCTGGGTGAGCTGTGTGCTGACTGCCCTCGTACGGGATTGAACTCAGGGCAGCAGATTCGTAGTTAGACGTGCTAACCACTGCACCACTGAGGCACTTATATCAGGCCTATGAAGTGTGCACATTTTTAAAGTTAATCTAAATCTTAAGAAAATGTATGCTACTTCATTTCATACAAATTAATAAAAAGAAATTATATGCTAGAAATATAACCACTGGATTTATTTATGTACATTTAAGTACAGATTGAGTCAGTAATAACACGAATAGATAGTGTTATGCTCATATCACAGGATTCCATACCTGTCATGAGCTTGTATGACCCTGTTTGAGTTGAAGCTCCCAAGGTTAAACTACCACCACTCATCACACCAACACAAGTCTTGAAACACAATGACTGCAATTAATATGAAGCAAAGCAAGGTTAGGTTATCATATTAGTGACTGGAAAGTGTTACATTGCTATCATTAGTCAATGCATTACCAGTCCCATTGTAAATGCATTAGTGTGAGAATCATGTGTGTTCCATCTTGACTGTTAAACATTGTCAAGTAGGTAAATGCACTTTTTACTTATTATTATTGAGGAAATATTTTGGTAACATTGTATGAGATGCGAATTTGACTTGGATGTTCAGTAGGTTAGATGTACTTGGACAATCACAAAACAATACATTAATTGAAGAAAAAATAATACTTGCAAGTGTTTGGAGCGCTCACAAGACACTGAGATTAACCAAAAAAAAGAGAGGGATATTTGTACAGATAACAATGATTTAAAATGTCCCCAATTTTAGCATATATATTCTGAAATTCCTAAAGGTCAAGATCATAATACACGACATGGTGCAGCTAAATTACCTAAGTTCTTTTTTCATTGTACGTATGCTGAAGGTCTTGTTTTATCCCCATTATTCCTTGTTTTTCAGCGGTGAAGATAAAGAAGAACCCGGACAATGTGAAATTCAAGGTGCGATGCTCCAAGTACCTTTACACCTTGGTGATCCACGACCGGGAGAAGGCCGAGAAGCTGAAACAGTCCCTCCCTCCAGGTGGACACTCCCTCCTCTTGTTGTTGGCACCCTCTAGATACCCTTAAATCAGATAGGACTTATTCATTTATCTGTGTGCCATTTGTTAATTTAGTTTATATTTCTACTTATTCATATTAGTTTGTTTTTTTATTATTATTATCTTTTTGTGTTAATTAAGGCTTGTATGTGTGTTCTCTTTCTTAGGGGTCTTGATTCTTTGATTTTATTTATTTATTTGGTGACTTAGAATTATTGTTAAGTTTATGTTAGCTGCAGCTCCGTAGTGGTATAGTGGTGGTAGTAGGTAGGATAGTAAGGACTTCTAACAGATAGTACAGCTGTAAGGACCAATGGAGTGTGCTAAACTGACTAGGATTTGGTTTATCTCCGATCACATTGGTTATGTAAGAAGGTGGGAAGAATTGGTACATAACTAGGGACATAGAGGGAGTGAATATTGGTGGTGGTGAGTACAGTGTAGTCAGCTTATTAATTCAACACCACCAGGTAAACATTTAGTCTCGGGTGAGGAGGCACCAGATAAAGTTCAAAGCACACTAAACTGATGGTGGGTGTCATTTTAAGTCTATGAAACGTGTATTGTCAGCACGTGGTTGTAAATACTTTTCTTATGTATATATAACTAGGTGAGGGTTGGAATAGGACTGGTGGGTGGGTCCTTAGTCTGAAAATGATGGGAACAATTCAGTCCCCTCGCTCATGGATCCTTGTTTGAATTTTCAACTACCTCAAAAAAAAAAATTTGATATTGGCATATTTTGGATTTGATCTCATTTTGAATTATTGGTATTTTAGTACTTTTATTGTATGTATTGTAGGACTTTTATTGTATTGGTGATGAAGGATGACAGGACAAAGTTGGTGTTGCAGATCATGTTTAGTGCAGGTTCTTGCTGCTCTTTGGAACACACTGCTCACTTCAGATTTGTTTAGCTAATTTTTACAGTTTATTATTTTTATTAATTGTTCAATTTTAAGCAGGTAGTCTTGTTGGAGTTAAACCAACAAACGTTAACTTAGTAAATTGATGTGTTATGATGTGTATATTAATGATTCAATGTGTTTTGTTTCAGGTCTACAGGTCAAGGAGTCAAAGTAAAGTAATCATGAAAAATTCATTACCTATTATTTCCCCAACATTAACTTTAAGATGACAAGATATCAGTTTGTTGAGAAATTACATCATTCTTTGTGTGATGCAAGTGAATGATGCAATATTCTTGGTACAAATATATCTGACTCCTTTACGTGATCAATTCTCATGTCAAGTACTTGGGTGCATTGCTAGGACAGTTGACACTTGGTGGGGAAACTCACAAATCTGTAGGAGCTGTTACGGGAGAACATTTCAAGCAGGCAGTTTGTGGGAGTATTGATTTAACATTGATTTTTTTGTGATTTTTCAATTAATTGATTTGTAGATCTTTTGAGATGAATTACTAGACTATACCTTAGAAGACGTACCCAACCACGTGTGATAAATCCTGTACCGGACGAGTGTGATTGTTGCAGTAGTTGTACTCGTCTCCGTTCTCAACACTGCTAAGGTTGCTCAGGGTTTGACAAGGAATACTCATCAGAGTTGAACTACAGTTATCGACTGCCAGTATTTTATTACTTTATATAATCCATCTATACCAGAGTGTTATCCTCCTAAAGGTAGTCAAGACAAGGCACACTAGAGTTTGTTGAGACATTACTCTCCCTTCCCTCTCTATCTTTTCTTCTTTTTGTAAAATATACAGAGGAGAGGCTTCCCACACCCCTCACTTAAAGTTTCCTGGAGTAAGAATTTTTACTCCACACTCCTAAGAACTCTCCCCAGACTGCATTCCTTCCTTGCATGCTCTTAAGGTCCATACACACTAGGGCTTGTGCACCACTCTCTGACTAGCCTCAGTGAGGGGATTGTGTCTACACTAGACAATAGAGCTTCGCGCACTGCGGCTGCTATTAGTAGTTCATCTAGATTTGAAGTGGAATCTGAAGGTCTATATCCATCACCAAGGAAAGCCAAGGCATCGCCACACCACAGTCTGGGTAGATACAGGTCATCTGTACCTGCTTCTGACTTCTGTGACATCTCCTTCACCTCTTGGAGATATTGACTTCACAATGTATGGAGTTTCTTTATAATAATTTCTGGTGTTATTACACAATTTACTGTACTCATGAATTGTTTTGTTAGTGTATTAGAGAGTAGCGTCCTCCTCCTGTTTTTGAATAGCAAGCAACTGGCGGGCTTTGCGCGGGACTCACTCGTATGAAGTGCCCACTGCCAGACTCGGGTCAAGTGCGGGATGACCTGCTAATCACTCCATATATGGTCATGGTGGTAGTGAGTCGAGTCAGAGGTCATAGTGTGTACGGGCCTTTATCCTTTCACCCTAGCCCATTGCCCTCCCATCTCCCTGGAGGTCTTCCTCATGCACACACTGTATTTATCATATTTAGATGCACATTCTTAGTTATCACACTGCCAATTTTTCTATATTACCAAGCCACCTTATGGTGCTGTGCTTGATACCCTCAACTAACCATTACATATTTGATTCCTTCATCTTAACTTGACATTGTATCAAATTTGTTCTACGTATATTTCAGTACTTTCACAATCCATTTGTCTCCCTTGGTTAATTTTTCAAGTAACTCATTGCAACTTCTTGGATTCTTCACCTTTCATTCCACACCCAAGTTTCACTTGCATGTGATAGTTGGTACAATTCTCCCATTCTTGCATCCTTTTTTTCATCATATACCCGAGAGATTCAACCAGTGTTCCTCTTATTCTGCTTTCTGGTATTATATTGCAGTTATGTTTTGGGGTATTATAGCTCAGTAGATATTGGAGGAAAACACACTGGTATGAAAACTTCAGACTTATCAATATCTATCTGTACACCTGGCTTATATCCCCCCTTTAAGGAGGTTAGCCAAGATGAGGATTAGTGTTCAGAGAGATAATTCTCCCCTCTCCCTCTGTGTCTTGTGTTTTCAAAGGAGAGGAGAGGCTCCCAACCCCTCACTCCGTCCCTTTTGGTTGCTTTTTATGACCTGCTGGGAATACAGTGGTGGTATTCTTGCACCACTATATCAAGTCCCTGATACACAAGGGAAGAAAATAATGAATACAATGAATAATCTATATTTATACCTGATTAAAAGCCCTAACCCCCCCATGGGATCTACCTTGATGTGGTGGGGAGGCTTGTGTGTCCGTTAGGGCCGACAAGATGATCCCGACCGTAGGCTGGTGTGGGTCACCGGTGCCGCCCGTCGTGAGCCGTCCTGTGTTGGCTGGAGGGTGCCTGGGCCAGTAGGCATCGAGGCCAGGGTCTTTGCTTGCCGCTGCGGGGCAAACTTTCGGTGCCACAAGGGCTACCTTTTAATAAACCGGGTAGTCCTGTGGGGGATGAGGTACCCGGTCCCCGGCGGCAGCGCTCGGTCCCTTTTGCCGATCCGGTAGGCAGTTTACCCGTGACCCCCGATGCCATTCTTATTAATTCATATCAGTTTATGGATATCAAAAATTCACTTTGCCATCCTCGAGTGGTACCTGACCAGTCCCTCTGCTACTGGTCCCCCCCCCCCCCCCCCTGACGCCTCTGCCTGGTCTCGACTTCTCTGCCCGTTCCTCAGACCCCTACTACTATATCACCTTCTACTCTCCCTTGTACTCTTGCCCCCTCCACAGCTTCTCATGCTACTCCATCCTATGTCACACCTCCCACATCTCTCTCTCTCCTGCTACCACCATCCCGCCTCCCTCAGGGTTCGGTCCTCATTGTTCCTCATCCTTCTCTACCACTACCACAGCCTCTATTTGCACCCCTGTAGTCTCCTCATCTCACCTGCCTCCTGTTCCTCCTACTGTCCCTATTTCCAGCGCCCCTTCTACTACCTCTCTTCCCTCCCCTGTCTACCGCTGTCCCGACTCTCTTCCACTCCTCCAGCCTCCCTCCCCATCACATCTACATCATCCTCTATTACTACCTTAGCTCCTTATGTCCCCTCTTCCTCTAGGAAGACGACGGCACAACCCCGGACAGGTTCCTCTCGTGGCGCGCCTCGTCCCTCTGCCTATGACCTCTTCTTTGCCCCTGCCCACTGGGATCGTTTCTTTACTATCCCCCCCTCTGCTCCCTTCTCTAAGAATAGCCTCCTCTTTCAACGCTGCATACAGGAACAAATGGGCAAGGTCCACTTTCAGACCCGACCCGACTTCTCGCCTGGTACCTGTGGAGTCCGAGACTCAATCTCAGGCCATGGCCAACTTGTTGGCCCCATCCGGTAATCTGTTCTGTGCGACCCCTGACGACCGTCTCAACACGTGCACTGGCACTGTTTCCATCTCCCCTGAAGACTGCCCTATTGACGACAAGGTCTGGTCAGATGGTCATACTGACCTTCTTGACCTACTCAGTGAGTATGACGCTGTCAATGTCAGCTGCTACACCTTGTCCCCCCAGGGTTGCCAGAAATATCCCACCAATGTAGCTCAGATCTCCTTTAAGTGCCACGAACTCCCTACTTATATCTACGTTGGGGGCATCATGCTCCCCGTCTGGTCTTATGTTCCTCCACCTCGCCGGTGCCGAAACTGTTAGCGCTTTGGACACCCGGAAAAACACTGCTGCTCCACTCCGCTGCCCTTTGTGTGGCTTTACCCATACCCGTGATCAATGCCCTGCTACTACCCGGCGCTGCTGCAATTGTGGTGGCCCTCATAATGCTCTCTACTGCGGCTGCCCAGCGTATAAGTTTGAGGCTGAGGTCGCTGGTATTCGCTTCCGTGACAGTCTCACATTACATGAGGCTCGTCAAAAAGCCCATCGCCTAGGCTTCACCCCTTCTCCTCGCCATGTCGCTGCCTCCGCCTCTGCCCCTCACTCTCCAGCCACATCCTCTTCTTCCCGCCTCAGTCCTCGGCCTCCCTCCCCTACCCCTCCTTCCACCCACCGCTCTCCTTTACCTCCTTACTCTTCCTTCTCCCCCTCCCCCCCTCCATCCTCCATCTCCTACTCTAATTCTTTTCCTGTCTTTGACCCTGATACTCCTACCTCCACCACCGCCCATACTCCTGCTCCTCCCTCTCCACGCCCCCAGCGCTCCCACTCTACCAAGCGACAACACCACTCTGAGGCTTTGGTCTCCCCTCCCCCACCAACCCCTCTGCTGCTCCCGCCTTGATCTCTTCGCCCCCTCTCCACCTCTCTAAAATGACTCGCCGTGCACCTTCCTCTCCCGCTCCTTCCAAGGGTGATACCCTCGATGCCATCATTGTCTTCATAAAGAACACAGCTCCCTTGTCCTCCCCTCCTACCTCCTTGTCTCCTCTCCCGGCCCCTCCTATCCAGCTTCTGTTCACCCCCCTCCCAAGCATCTCCCTCCTATCCTGACTCCCCCTCCTCCACCTTCTTCCTCGACTGTCTCCCCTTCCCGACACCCCTTCTCTGACCACCCAGCCCCCTTCTCCCCCCTCTGCCCCCGGCGCTCCATCCTCACCCCCTCCCCACCTCGTCCTACCCCCCCCCTGTTCTTCGGTGCAGTCCCCTTCGTCTCCCCCTGCTCCGCCTTCCTCTGCTACCCGATCTCTCCTCTCTCTTCCCCTATCACCTGGCTACTTCCGTACCGATCTCCTCTCTCAACCTTCTCCCTCTCCCCCTACCTCATCCGCTCCTGACCCCCTTCCTTCTCCCTTGCTTCTTATGGATATGGACCCCAGTCCTTTACCTCCTGCGAATGCTCCTCCCTCACCTTCCCCCATTCCGAGTCTTATTCCCTACTGATCATGTCTGTTCTTCAGTGGAATATTCGTGGTTTTTGTGCCCATCGACAGGATCTTCGCCAACTCATTTCCTCTTATGCCCCCATGGTCCTCTGCCTTCAGGAAACGTTCCTTACTAGCCCGCCCACCCCTATTCCCCAGTACCGCTTTTTTTCCTCCCCGCATTCCATCTCTTCTGCTATCCTTCTTCACCAGTCTGTTGCTTCTACCCCTCTTCCTATCCCTACTACACTTCCTTATACGGTCCTTCGTATCTATCTCCGCCGTTGGGTGTCTCGTTTCCCTTTATCTCTCCTTCCCACCCTCTCGATCTGGATGCCCTCCGCTGCCTTTTCTCTAACCTTCCTTCCCCCCTCCTTGTGGTTGGTGACTTTAATTGTTGCCACACCCTTTGGGGGGATTCTGTGGTCGCCTCGTGGCCGCTCCCTCAACCGTTTCCTTAAAGACTGACCTTGCTATCCTTAATACTGCCGCCCCCACACACTTTGATCTCTGCACCCAGACTTTCTCCTGCCTCGACCTCGCTCTCTGTTCCCCTGGCTTACTGCTAGATCTCCACTGGTCGGTTCTTGACCACAATCCCTGTAGTGATCATTTCCCGGTTCTTTCTCCTACTTCCTACATCCCTCTCCCCAGTCCCCCTCGCTGGTGCTTTGGTAGGGTAGACTGGCGTGCTTTTGCCTCACTGTCTGCCCTCTGTCTCCTCCTGATTTTACCTCCTTTTCTGATATGTTAATCTACTTTACCACGTTCGTCCTTGCTGCTGCTTTTGTCTCCATCCCTCCGACTTCCTGCCCCTTTACCTCCAAATGTGTTTCCTGGTGGAACCCTGCTTGCACTACTGCCTTTCGCTTGAAACGGGCGGCCTGGAGCAGTTACCGATGTAAGCGGGACACTCCTGGCCAGCTCCCGACCTTTGTCAACTTCAAACGTGCCTCGGCTAGGTTCCGCCGAACTGCTAGATTGGCTCAGTCCAACAGTTGACGTGCTTATGTGTCTACCTTGACTTCTTCTACCCCCATTGTTTCAGTCTGGCGCTGTATTCATGAATTGTCAGGTAAACCCCCACCCTCCTTTGTTCCTGTACTTTGCCTCCCCCAGGGTGATATTACTGAGCCCCTCCAGGTTGCTACTGAACTGGGCTTGTTTTTTAGCAGCGTCAGCAGTGGCTCCCATCTTTCTCCTGAGTTTGCTGCCCTTAAGGCGGCACGTGAGCACACCCCTATTACTTTCACACTTTCTTCTAATGCTTCATATAACACCCCCTTCTCCCCCTCTGAACTTACCTCTGCCTTGAAGTGTTGTCGTAACACCTCTGCGGGCCCTGATGGTGTTCACTACCAGATGCTCCGCCACCTTCCTACCATCTCCCTGACCTTGTTACTTACTCTTTATAACCGCGTTTGGCTAACTGGGGACTTCCCACCCCAATGGCGTGATGCACTTGTACTCCCTTTTCTTAAGTCTAACAAATCTGGTGCTCTCCCCCAGGATTATAGGCCCATTGCTCTGACTAGTTGTGTCTGCACGATCAATCTCCGATTGATGTGGTACCTCGAAACAAAGAGCCTTCTCTCCCCCACTCAATTTGGCTTTCGACGTGCCCGCAGTACAGCGGAGCCTCTCGCCCGCTTACAAACATGTATTACTTCTGCTTTTGCCCGACGAGAATCTGTCCTAGCCGTTTTCTTTGATCTTGAGAAAGCTTACGACACTACTTGGCGCCGTCACATCCTTCACCAGCTGTCCTGTGTCGGTGTCTGGCAACATGGGGGTCTTCCTCCATAACTTCCTGCGGAACCGTTTCTTCCGCGTTAGGGTTGCTTCTTCTTGCTCCCCCTCCTTCTGTCATTACGAGGGTGTGCCCCAGGGCTCGGTCCTGAGTACTATCCTCTTCCTCCTGGCCATTGACGGCATCGTTTCTACCCTCCCGTCTGGTGTCAGATCTTCTCTTTATGTAGACGATTTCGCCATTTATGCCTCGGGCAGCTCCTCCCTTCTCCATCGCCTTCTTCAATCTGCTGTTACTGCCACCTCCTCTTGGGCCACTGACCATGGCTTTCGCTTCTCCCCTACAAAGTCTTTCTCTATTTATTTTTCTCAGTCCCGTACTGCTTGTCCTCCTCCCCTTCTTCTTTATGGTACCCCACTTGAGTATTGCACGTCGGGCAAGTTTCTTGGTCTTATCTCCGACTCGCCTCACTTGGCGCCAGCATGTCCTCTCTCTCAAGGATACCGCCCTTCACCACCTCCGTCTCCTACAAACCCTCTCCCATGTGTTGGGGTGCTGACCGCAAGACTGCTTTTGCTGCATACTATGCTGGTTCTTTCTGTTCTTGATTATGGCTGCCATGTTTATTCTTCCGCCTCCTTGACCCTGTTCATCACCTTGGTCTCCGCCTTACTCTTGGTGCTTTCCGATCTTCCCCTGTGGAGAGTTTACACACTGAAGCCGGCCTCCCTTCTCTTCCCCGTCGCCGGGCCCTCCTTTCCCTCTGCTGTTATGCCCGTTCCCTTCAATTTCCCTCCTTCGCTTTGCGCATCCCTCCTTCTCTGTCCGCAACCTTTGCCACCCGGCCTCGCTTACCTGTTCCCTTCCCCTTCCGTATGCGTGCCCTTCTGTCCCATCCTTCTTCCCCCTCCCTTAATCCACTCCCATTCTCTGTTTCCTCTACTCCTCCCTGGCTCTCCCCTCACCTCTCCTTTTGCTCCTCTGTCTTCCCTACCTTCCCGAAGTCTAATACCCCTTCCTGTGTCTTACGCTCCCATTTCTCGGCTCATCTTCCTACTCATTCTGGTAGCGTACATGTTTATACTGATGGCTCCAAGTCTTTTACTGGCTGTGCTGTCCTGTTTCCTGACACTTATTTCCAATACTGCCTTCCTCTCGAGGCTAACGTTCTTACTACTGAGCTGTTTGCGATTCTTTTTGCCCTCCGCCGCATCTTCCGCTTCACTGCTTCTTCTTATACTATTTTTACCGATTCTTGGTCGTCCCTCTCCCTTTTATCTTCCTTTTCCTCTTCACATTCTCTTGTCCGCAACATCCAGGACTGGTTATTCCGCCTTTCTGTGTCACAAAACAGTTAGTTTTTGCTGGGTACCCAGTCATGTTGGAATCCCTGGTAATGATGCTGTTGACTCTTTGGCACATGACGCCCTCAACCTTCCTACCTTTTGCACTTCCTCCATTCCTGTTTCTGATTATTTCCCAGTTTTTCGGACTTTCCTTTATAACCGCTGGCAATCTTTCTAGTCCACCCTTACTTCTAATAAACTTTGCGCTGTCAAGCCCTCTGTTTCCCCTTGGTCCCACCCATCTCATCCTACTAGACGCTGGGAGACTGCCCTGGCTCGCTTATGAATTGGCCACACCAGATTCACCCATTCTTACCTGATGTCCCGTTCCCTTCCCCCTGTCTGCCCGTCTTGTGGCGTCCTTTCCTCTCTTCCTCATCTCCTTCTTTCATGTCCCGCCTTCGCAGCTCCTCGTCTTGCAGCCTTTCCTCCCTGTCCCGTGCCCTCCGTCTTGCTGACATCCTCGCTGAGTCCCCTTCCTTTTCCCTCCCTGCCCTTATATCCTTTCCTCGTGCCGCTAACGTCCTTCATTTAATCTAACCCCTACCCGATCCTATCCCCCACCTAGCCCTGCTATCCATTCCTACTACCCCAATAGTGCCATATGGCCTTTGTTGCCTGGCATATTTTCCCCCCCCCCACATTACAATTACAATTAAAAGCCCTGAAAAAGAGAGTAGCCAAGGCAAGGTAATTAGTGTTTGGGGGAGACATTACTCTCCCCTCCCCTCTGCCTTGTTTCCATGAGAGAATACAGGAGGGCTTTCCCAGACCCCTCGTTCTGTCCCTGTGGGGAACATGGTGGTAATATTCTATCATATCTATATTTACATACCAGGCTACTAGCCTTAATATTAAGTATTGGGAAAAGAGTAAACAAATTCTCTTGTATGCTACTCCACTTGTTTGGGAGAATGCCAGATTCATTAAGAAAACTTAGTCATCTATTAGAAAACCTTTGCATATTGCCCAGATAGTGTACCCCTGATGGCAAGTTGAGTTGAGTGGAGCACCAAAAGGTATTGTTGGCCTTCAAAATGTATTACTGTAAACTTATATCTGCACCAACATGGGCTAAAGTCGACCACCATCACCACGATTAACAAACCAATACCAACACATGGATCCTTTTGGAGAAACTAATTTGTAATGTAAGCAATTGTAAATAGAAATGCTCACCTCCGTAAGCTAATCGTTCGTAAATACATGCCTATATCTTTGAAAGCAGAAGTCCCGCGTTGGGGTAATTGTACTGTAATGCGTAAAAACTCCTTGTAACAGGTTCAGTGAAAAACTTCTTTCCACTCTACCTAAATTTGGATCTTATCTGAATTCCCAGAGTTCATTCAAGATGGTGTCACTAATAATGGTTAATTTGTACACACAGTTGCAGCTATAACTCCATACAAACCAATGGTATGTTTTCTGTTTATTACTATTCAACACTGAAGCATCATTGTGCATGGTTAGGAATGTACTAATTGCAGTATTTTGTTTCAGGTCTGCAGGTCAAGGAGCGAAAGTAAATTAACGCAAACATTAATCATTAATCATGTAGTTGATGGGATATTCTTGTGTTACTTCACTTGTTACATAACGTTTTGAAATCTTCTGGATATTGTGTAGTTGGGTCGTGTAGATGTGAATGTTTATGCAATCCTCCCTTTTATTCTCATTAAGAAACCATATACAGTAGAGCCTCACAGTACAAGTTTCATTTGTTCTATGACAGAGCTCGTATTGCAATTTACTTGCTTTACAAATCAATATTTCCTATTGAAATTCATTGAAATATCATTAATCTGTTCTAGCTCAAAAGATAATTTTTCATGGGTTTTTAAAACTGAAAAGTGCACATCGTCATATTGGTCCGCTACTTCTCCCATATTTTTTTGTTATTTCCCTTTTCAACTATCATAATGAGTTTTTTCTTCTTATCAGCACTATACTTTGCACTAACTTTCTTCGGATTCATGGCTAACACAAATAATTAGCACAAAATAAAAACCAAAAAATGCACGAAACTGATAAAAATCACTAACAATAAGATGAACATGTGAACTGTAAGTGCGGATTGTTACTATTGAGGGGAGCGCGTGCGAGCTCGGTGCCAACTGGCGGCTACTAATATAAAGTTAACTCGTACTGCAGATTTCCACTCATATTTCAATACAAAAATACTTGCAAGTCTCAACTCATAAAGCAAATTACTCGTATTATGGGGCACTCGTACTGCCAGGTTCTACTATAATGAAAAAGACCTGTAATCATGGTACATTGTATCAGACCAGCTTCATGTCTACCGCTTCCCTTTTAATTTGTTTACATCATCATGTGATACATACATGATTGTATGTTTCACTTTTCATTTCAAGCTCCCTGTAAGAAAAGGGTTAAGGGAGGTAATGTTCTGATGAAAAATTTGTTTAAGTTGTGTGGCCGCCCCTCACTACTTACTTACCCATCAGTAATATTATTGTAAAACCTAAGGATAGTCAGTTCTTCACAAAAATTTTCCAGGCTCTTGTATTTTTAGATAATTCATCATGTTAGTTCACTCATCTTGCTTAGCTACACCTCATGCATTAATTGGTATGCTTATCACTTGCTTCTGTATGTCTGGTGTGAATTTCCATTAATCATTACTAACAATTTTGAAAGGCTTCACACACACAAGCAATCACGTACGAAGCCTTTCAAAATAATGATCTGTCAATCTATAACTAACCAAGAATGGCTGTTAAAAGAGCCTCCAATTCTTCCTAGCCATGCACTCCCTCCTTGCTTGTTGAATCCCTCTCCCTCTATCAGCACCTCTTTCATGCATGTACAGATACATGTTCAATCTAATCCTATCCTTAATTACATGGTACATTTAGATATGAAGTGCAGTTTAAAGAAGTCAAACAAATGATGAGGTTATAGTATTTATTACCCATGTCATAAATTAGCTTCAACAGGAACTGAAACTAATGCCCCCACCCATTATTTCATAATTTTCACTTGGTAACTTACAAAAATATGCAACAAGTATGCACTACAGAAGATGGAGTATCCACAAGGATTGATGGACATGAATGAATAACACAACAGTTTGTTTTATATAATATTCAATTACTACAAAAATAAAGATAATGCATAAGAAGTGCCATAATCTAGGTTGTAAGTGGACGGGAAGTAGGTGTTGCATGTCTGGTGGAGGCACCAAATGATGCAGTGTTTACTCCATTCCCATTTCCTATCTAGTGCTGCTAATCCTGTCTCAGCCTGATGTGTGCTAACTCTAATAGCAATGAATGAATAACAAGTTCAGATTAACGCTAGCGAGACAAGAGGCTGGTGGGTCTTGAAAACCATGCCCACTTCAGGCATAATTATCTTGACTAGCAGCACTAAGAGGGAGACAGGAGTGGAACAAACAGTGTGTTGAGAGTACACACGTCTTGAACAGAGTATAGTAAATGGATTAGTAAACAGTATGTATCTGTAGGGGAAGCTTTGTGGAACATTTGGGTTTTCATGTTTTAAAATTGAATAATCTCAAAATACTAAAAATACTGTATGGAAGGATGAATATCTTCAAGTATGTAGAGGTGCATGAAGTATATATGGTACAAATAGAGGTCACTTTATATTTCCTTGCTATCATTTTTCAACCCATTGGTAGTGGTTTCACTCCTTAACATGTGAAGTACCACACCGGAAGTCAAGGTAATTCATGTTTCAGTAAGCCAGTTACGTTTCGAGGCAATTCCGCACTTAGATTTGCAATGTTTGCAAACATTTTTACAGCATGTTTTTATACCATCACACCATCATAGCTACAAGGTTTGTTAAAACTTCGTTTCACATTTCTAGATCTGCAGAGTTGGGTACATTCTTCTATTTGTGCCAAGTACCCAGCTGGTGGGGTTATCAGGTGGCAGCTAAGGGTGAGGGTTTTATATCTTGGCCTTAAGGTGGAGGCACACTTGACATTTTTCAATAACATGTTACTCGTTTTTGCTTGCCATTTTGATAACAAAAACTGCTTGTGCATCACAATGGGAATATTTTGTTTATGAGTTTGTCAAACACAATGCTGCGTTCCATCATCACGACCAATATTTCCTGCAAAAGCACCATGGAACCCACACTGGAAAGTTTTAGAGACAAAAGCGTAACATGTTATTGGAAAATGCCTAGTGTGTCGCCACCTTTAGTCATTATTATTGACCAACATCATAATGAAGATGCTAATCCTGCAGGTAAACTCCACTCACTCACAATATGGTTTCAATTCTGTCACTGATCCGCTATGAATTATAGTATTTACACTATCAGAGCTGCTATGCACTCATCTAAGGCCACCTAATTTATACCTGTAATGGCCAACATATATTACCTGTCATCTAGGACAAGTATAAACATGAGTATTCTGACAACAGCCACAGGATTAATGCAAATATAAAAAAAAACATTCTTTTCATTAGTGTTCTGTGCTAAACAACCTGACCCCACCTTTGCATGGGTCGCACTTAATTAATGCACAGTATCTTGACACCAATGTCTCCCTTCTGGGATGACTATACAACACTTGGTTCAGTGAGCACTTAACCGAGTGCTCACAGAACCAGATGGGAGGTGGTTTTCACCATCTTGGTTGATTCATGAGATTACAAATAACAATATGAACATATTTATATGATTCCATAAGTCAAAAGTTTTGTTTGTTGACCTTCAACAATTCAGTCTTACGGCTTGTGCGCCGCCCTCTGACTAGCCTCAGTGAGGGGGTTTGTGGACATACGAGACAATAGAGCCTCGCGCACTGCGGTGAGGTGTATCTCCATCACCAAGGGGTGGTAGCACCACAGTCTGGGTAGATACAGGTCGTCTGTACCTGCTCCTGACTTCTGCGATGTTTTATCTCTCACCTCTCGGCAATATTGACCTCAATGTATGGAGTTTCTTCATAATCATTTATGGTGTTATTACACAATTTATTGTACTTATGAATTGTTTTGTTAGTGTATTCAGGCTTACACTCCTCACTGTCTTGTTTCTATAGTTTTTGCTTTGTACGTACTTGCCACAGGCATGGATGCTCCCTTATAAGGTCAATGAACTGTTGAGTGTTCCAGCGCACCTATTCAAAATTCTGTTCAGCCATGGTCAGATAGAGCGAGAGAGTAGCGTCCTCCTCCTGTTTTTGAATAGCAAGCAACTGGCAGACTTTGCGCAGGACTCATTCCTATGAAATGCCCACTGCCAGACTCACGTCAAACGCGGGATGACCCGCTAATCACTCCATATATGGTCATGAGCGCAGTCAGAGGGCAGCACACACAAGCCACAGTGTGTACGGGCCTTTATGGTCATGAAGAATATATAAAAGGTCATAAATAAGAAACCAAAATCCTGAAAATAGAATTGAAAGTAGCTTAAAGGAAGACCACAATTGATGGATGGCAGAGGCACATTGTAAGGGAAGAAAAGATCCGAAGAGTGGATGCTAGTAAAGGGATAACTGGAGACATTTAAAAATACAGTATACCAAAGGAATACTGTTTCTGCTTTACACTTCATTTGATATGTGCCCATGCAAGTAAGTAATAATCACAGCAGAAAATGTGATTAATTTTACACAAGTATGGTCCTGATGATGCCAATAAATACCAACCTTTGTGGGGTTGTGTGTTACCTAAACGAGTTGAGTAGTCTGCCAATCTAAAACAAGAAAATTTTCACCATGATAAAATTGATGGGATTTGTGCTTTGAAATAATGCCTGTCCAGTATTTGTGGCATAACTCACATGAGAATGTAGAGTAACACCTGCACATGGGAGACATTTCTACCTCAGAGAAATGCCCTCTGGAATTACTACCACCTCGAATACATGTAAACTTTGGTATCACAAACTTATTACATTATAAAATAAGTGTAGAAAATCACAGAATAATCAGATCTAATGGATTCTTAACAGGTAACTGAAGTTATTTTGCCTTATAAACATCTTGACACAAACACCCAAGATACACAAGGGGCAGATGTATCCAATGCATCTTAATTCTAACCTTTCCCCTTCCTAGTAACATTAAACTTGAGTGTTTAGTATTAGATACATTCCGGCCACAGCCCACCATCAGCCGGCCGGCCCCGGCCCATTTAACTAAAAATGTTAACGGGTTCATTCACTCTGATGCGCTTTTTAAAGCACAGAAAATGTATTCACCGTTTCAAAGGAAATTACCTTATCTGGACAAATACTGTGAATAAAAAAAATATATATATATTAGAGCAACTGAATCTACTTGTATATAAACATCTATTTTTTACGAATCTAAGACAGCAAGAAATACTGAGAAATTACATTTTAATCACTACCATAATGACCTCAGGTCAACAAATCGGTTACCCTGGTGTAGAATTGCTAATTTTTTCATGTGCAGTTTTGTTTTTAACATTTTCCCCCAAATTTGACAAGATTCTGGGTAATTAAATTCAAATCACTTGAAGATGAAGGTGCACTACCACCATAACTCCCTGGTACTGGAGTGTGACTTATTGATGTGTATTCATGTCTGACAGTTCAAGCTGAACACACAAATGTGAACTTGTCAATATTCTTTATGAGGCAAATAATGAAGAAATAGATATTAATTACACAGTATCTTGGATATTGATGTACTGTTTGATAATATAATGCATCACAATAAGTTATTTGAATTATATCAACAAGATTATTGACAGACATGACATGTAGTGGAGGTTGGGGAAGACGGTTAAGATGTGTTACACCTCACCATCCGTGTTTGCCTTCACCTTGAAGTTTGTAATGGTTAAACACTTGTCACCAGTGTTTTGTAAGGCTGGTGAGGCTTCTTACATAGTCTATGAAAGTTAACTGTAGTAATTACAAGGCAATGCAGACATTTTGAATCAGTAAATCTTGTTCCCAAAATTCTTAGTCTGGCTGAGTGATGGCTAGTGTCTTTTAAAGTTTGCATAACCACTTGTTCAAGGAGACCTGCTCCCTTTCGTATTTCTTTGTGGTGTAATGATTCTGTACCAGACTTTGGGTCATCAAGCAATCCCGTGACCTGAGATCTATACACCAGTGTGGGAATTACACATCACAGGTGTTGGCAGCTAACCTGTCTGTATGTGTGCACCTGACAGTTCACCAATTCTAGGCCTTTGTGACTGACTGAAGACTGATATTCAACATGGGTACTACCAATCCATGTTAGCACCCATTTGAGGTTTGATATTGAGACAGTGACTAGAAGAAAGCAGTATGAGACGTGAAATAAATATGACAGGAAGAAGAAGAGTGTTAACTTATACAACAGCAAGCAAGGACTACTTGCTTTACTTTAATCACCATGGTTCCTCTTTCTTATGTTCAATTCCCACCTTGTCACCAGAAGAGAGTAACCTAAAGGGGAACAGGCTATGACAATGAAAAATGTATAATGCAAACCTTAAACTGGGACCTCCCTATCAAAAAAAATAAATTAAAAAATAAAAGGAATATGAGAGAAAAAAATGAGTGAAATACTGCTCCAATCATTGCCTGTCTGCTGAAAAACATGTGGCCGACTCACTCCTTTACACAATGCTGGCTGAGGAGGTGTGGGCCGGGTTGGAAAGCAGTGCCCGGGTGGAGGAGGCAGAGCTCACCGAGGCATCTGAGGACCTGCTGATGGCTGATGCATTGCTGAGTGGTGTGCCAGGCAGGGAGAGGGAGTCACTCTGCTGGGTGAGGTTCAGCGCTGCTCCATTAGGTGAGGACGGTGCTGACTGCTGACTCCGCCCGGCACGAGCTCTCTGCAAGGAGGAAAACTTCACCAATCTATCCTAAGGGAACCACAATATTCCAATACACCTAATAACACACAGCTACAAATTTTACACAAACTGACCTACAATAATGTTAATAATAGTCAATTCACAAGTTAACAAAATTAATATACTATTTAACATCACATGGTAAGAAAATTGCCATATAAGATAATAATTCTTTGAACAAAACATGAGATAGATGCAATAAAAGATCTACGAGGCAGAATATGTGAGGGTGATAATACAAGTGTAACGTTGCATGGTGAACATTTGCACACCTGTACCCAGTGTCCCAAGAACCTTAGGGTGTCCGCAGCTGGAAGGTAAGTCAAGGTAATCAAGCTAACTTGTAGTGTGAAGCAGATGTGCCGGGAGTCTCCAGCAACACACCTCGTGGAAGGTACAACCACCACCACTACACCCAACTATGCATTTGGAATACATTCATAACAGAGAAAACTACTACACATCCACACCATAACATGCACTGTCTGCCACCACCAAGGAACATGTACACAGGAGCAGTCAGTGCTGAAGTGATTTTCTAAAATTCAGTTTCTGCAAGAATGTTTCCCACTTAAGCCATTTAACACCCAAATTGTATCTACTTTTCTACAATAATTACAAAGAAAACCTGTTAGAAACCAGCCTTGTTGTTTCACATAGTAATTGTAATGCTTAAAGACTTGGGATATTTTTCTATACAATGCAGAATATATCAGCATGTACGGTCATCATGACAATACAGCTTTAGCCAACAAAGATCGGGCTTTTGTCTAAAAATTAATATAAGCACTGTAATAGTATCAGGTGTTGGCCAGACCTGGAGCCGAGCTGATTACTGATTGAACCAAAACACTACCTTCACCATCACTTTGTTGAAGAAAATAAATAAAAAGCACAATGAACAATAATTGAGGCATCTTGTAAGGTAACGACATATCAACTAAATTAGCAAAGATACATTAATGCACAAACTAGGTGAAGCATTTGGCTTCTTCGTCACTACCCATCTCCAGGACATGAAGAATAAGTGAGTACTCAACACTGGGTGGGATATAAATATAAAATCAAACTTAATAGTGATAATAGTGACCACCACACAGACCAAGACACAATCAACACCATTGTTACTGGAATCCTCACCAGTCAATCACCAAGTATTATATGCATCACCATCCCTTCTTTGCGCTGGTGTTGCTGTCTCAGTCTACTAATGTTCTCTTATCACTGATATTTTCTCTATTTTTACTTATTATTTTGTGCAAAACAAGTTCCTCTGATTCAAACTCATTTTCACTTGTCTGAATACATTTACATGCTATATCATAGTGAAAAAATGTGGAAACAACGGCTGGCAAAATAGATAAGTAATTACTCACAATATATTCGGTAAAAAAATAAATCTTGAACCATGGGAATTCAACGACGTTTGAATGTGTAACGACATAAGGGTTAAGCTTAAAGAAAAAAGGTAGACTATTATTAAAGATATTGTGAAACTTCAATAGTTAATTTCAAAACTTACTTTTGACGCATTCATCTCTGTTTTACGAGACACCTCAATTTGAGAAAAATAAAACGTGTTCGCTTTGAAAACCCAAATGTTATAGAAATCACAATTATGGTGAAGGCAGATTAAATTTGGCAGATCAATTAGTTAATGTACTACATACATACTAAAGTGTTCTTAGCTTTGACCAAAATAAAAAAAATAAAAATGTACATTAACAATAGCAATATAAGTTTTAGGAGCCTTCTACGGATGTAAAACTTTAATAAGAAGCAAAATGTGCAGAGTTGTAGAGCAGTGCCAGGGTGGAGGTGGAGGTGGAGAGGCTGACAAACACAAACACTGCAGTGAGATTGAAAGTGGTGTCAAATCTAAGGAAGGTGAACCATGAATGTATTGACATGACAGCCAGGAAGTAATGTGCTGATACACTAATAACCACCCAGTACAAGAGACATGCACACACGCACACGTACACACACACACACACACACACACACACCCATACACACACCCACACAGGTCTTACTACAACACAATCAGAGACTCTGGCTCAATTAATGAAGACTTGGGAGAGAAGAGGGCTATGAGGTCTACAGGTCACAATCAGCAGCAGTCATCACCTCCTCACTATCCAGGCTTTCCTGTTCCCTCTCCTGGTCCTGGGTGTGGGGGAAGAGGGGGGCCACGGTTACTTGTCTACAAACACACACCACTCTCTGGGGGACTCATCAAACATCTAAACACCCAGAAGGCATGGTTTCATGGTTTCCTTATTAAACTAAATCTGAAATTTTACTCTCATATGCCTTTTTAACTAACCAATCCTTGTCTTTCCTTTCCCAATGTCCAATCTCAATCCTTTTTCTTCTTGTTTGTTTTTTCCACGAATATCTATTCCACTTGTTTGCAGCATGTTTTCTTTTCAGTTATGTACTCGTAAGTTGCTTTTCTGCTGCCCTTTAAACATGGCATTAGATTAAAATTACACTAAATTAGCACAAATAATCATATGAATGTAGTGTGAAACAAATGTTCACAGCAGCATTCCTACTGAAACACCATCACCACACCCGACATGTTCACCACAAATATCAATATAAATCCGTTGAATGGCAAACTACTAAAAACACATTAAAAACTACCCACTTCTATGAAAATCAGATAAGTGGTTCAGTAGCTGCACTTTTAAAACACTTAGCAATACAGTGTGCTAAGTGGGCTAAATGAATACCTAAGAGCCCAACATAACCACACTAATGATGCATCCACTCACCCACTACCTCCCTACACACAACATGGAACTATCTTTCATAACAGTGAACTTTCTCTTGATCTAACACAAAGGAAGAGGAGGAGGAAGGCTCAACACTGAAAACAACCACTCAGACTAAAAACATCAAATTAAAGTATCTTATCCTTTGAACATTAGGTTCCTGAGACTCACCTTGATGGAGGATAGTGTGGGGGAGGGTGTGGAGGGGGAAGAGGGACAATGTAGCTCTTGTTCTACTTCACTGGACTCAAATTCCATCTGCCCACCCTCTCCCTCTCTCCCACTTGCCCTCTCTTCCTGTTCCTCTTGATCCTCCACTTCCTCTTCCCCCTCCTCCTCCTCCTCTTCTTCCTCCTCCTCTTGAGCCTGTGGTGCCCTCAGGTCAGGCTGCATGCCCTCCATGGCCACCCTTGGTCGACGTTCTCGCTCTGGCCCAAAGTTGTCCTCCAGGAGCCGGTCTTCATCCAAGAGGCTGCGGGTCTCTGCTGGGTCCACCACCTGAAGTGCAGGTTGAAAGTGGTTAGTTATATGTAATCATGACAATGTAATTTAGTAGAAGTTAATCCTCGTTTTTATGACAGCTAAAGAGTTGAAATTCAAGTGTAGTCGTGAAACACATACTCAGGAAATATGTGACTGAAAATCTAACTTTAAATATAAAATTTTAATTTAATAATAATCATCTCAACATTTTTTTTTACAAAAAGTATGTTTGTGTGAAATCAGTTCTCCATAGAACATGGATGCAGTAATCTTTCACTGGATTCCCTACTATCAATCATTCTTTTTTATTAACAATGTTTACTACAGTCATAATGTGTGTCTTAGCTAATCATATGTTCATGACGTTGTATCATATGTTATATTTTAATTATCATTATATTCATTACATCTGGCCATTTCCCAATAAGTAGATGACCTCCAGGAAAAAACATAATGAAGGAATTAATTTCAAAGCAAAAGAAATTAGATACATAACTCCAAGGAATTAACAAAATGCACAATAGCAGGAAATTGTTACCATTTCCATTATTGGTGTCCCCAGTGTGGACCAAACACCTACCTCCAGGGTGTGTGGTCCCCCAAGCTCATTCACCACCTTCACACTGTCCTTGGAACCAAACTGCTGCTTCTCCCTCAAGTGGTGCTTTTGGCTTGACTTCTTCTTGGTGGTTGGCAGAGGACTGGTGGCCGGGGCATCCTCACCCTTGGAGAGGTCCTCAGACTCCTGCGCCAAAAGGACTGACATGCGCATCTGCATAACGGGAATGTGTGAGTGAGGGAGAGAAGGTGAGTAGGTAGGAAAGGACACATGGAGGGAACCAGCATGGATCACAAGCAGCAGGTCAGTACAACATCAACACTCCTGCTCACCTCTGTCATGCCACTCTGGGTGGTGCTGTCACAGGCACTCGGGGGACGCTCCGTCTGTGTGGTGGAGTCCTCCAGTGTGCCGGCCCCTGCACGCACTCCCAGCCCATCCATGAAGCACCTCGTAACACAAAGTTAAAAACACATTGAAAGAATAATTTGACACTCATAAAATGCACTCTGAGTTATAAAAATAACAAATAATGTTTGTATCATTGATGAAATTTTCAGAAAAGATTTGGTCTTGCTTATCACAAAAATCCAACATCACTGTAAAACTTCAAGTATACTGAAAAGTTCTGATTTTGATACTGAGGTATAGTGATACTACTGTTTCCAAGTTGAAATCATAGTAAATGATTAAATAGAAAAAGTAGCCTTCCAGAGTTTACCAGTTAGGAAAACAAAACTATAGTTTAAGTATCAAAATGGTAATGAATACTAATTCTATGCATAAATAAAAACCATGTGTGCCTAATGTATTTAATAATTTTTTTCATTCAGCTGTCAAAGGAAGAGTATGTAACATCAGAACCTTGAAAGTGAGTATGAGGAAGGAGAGAACATTAGAATAGAAGGAAGCTACAAAAGGCCTGGAGGCCTCTACTAGGTAGTTCCTGTTACTCCAATACTCCCTTATTACCTACAATTACCTCTCATTCCCATCCATAAAGCCGTCTAATCTTGTTTTAAAACTTCCTATTGTCTGTGCACTAACTACCTGCTGACTGAGTCTGTTCCAATCATCTACCACCCTATTTGTAAACCAATTTCTGCCTATCTCTTTACTAAATCTACATTTTTCTAGTTTTAATCCGTTTTTTCTTGTTCTATCCTGACTACTGACCGTAACAATCTTTCCTACATCCCCCTTATTTAAACCTTTCACCCACTTAATTACTTCAATCATATCTCCTCTTACTCTACGTCTCTCCAGTGAGTGTAATTTCAAAAGCTTCAGTCTCCTTTCATAACTAAAATTACGAATCTCCTCTATCATTTTGGTCATCCTTCTTTTCACTGACTCTAACAATCCTATATCCATTCTATAATAAAGGAACAAAAACTGTACTACATAGTTGAGGTGACATCTGACTAATGCCATATACAACTTCATAATAACCTCAGCACTTCTGCTTTTAACACTCTTAGCAATTAATCCTAATACTCTATTAGTCTGATTTCTAGCCTCAATACAATGTTTTTTGGACAGAGAGTTATTTACCTGGAGGCATCAGTGCGAGGGAGAACCTCAGCCGGGGCATCAGTAGCATTCTGTGGCAGCTGGAGGTACATGTCATGGGCGGCTGGGGCTGTTGGCTGCTGGGGTGATGCTGATGGCCCATTGAGAGCCTCTATGAGAGGTACAGCCTCGTATCCTGGTGGGATGTTCTCACCTCCCTGCCAAGGGAAACAAGCATTAGTGTGTGTGTGTGTGTGTGTGTGTGTGTGTGTGTGTGTGTGTGTGTGTGTGTGTGTGTGTGTAGGTGCGTGTGTGCGTGCGTGCGTGCGTGCGTGCGTGCGTGCGTGCGTGCGTGGGTGGGTGGGTGGGTGGGTGGGTGGGTGGGTGGGTGGGTGGGTGGGTGGGTGGGTGTGTGTGTGTGTGTGTGTGTGTGTGTGTGTGTGTGTGTGTGTGTGTGTGTCACAGTCACACAGTCACAGTCACAGTCTGCTGCTGGTCTCTCTCGAGACAGCCGGCTGTCCCCCTATGGAAAGAGCTCAGAGCTCATAGTGACCAATCTTTGGGTTGGACCGAGACCACTCACACACAACACACCGGGACAACGAGGTCACAACCCCTCGACTTACATCCCGTACCTACTCACTGCTAGGTGAACAGAGGCTACACGTGAAAGGACTCGCCCAAATATTCTCCGTCCGCCCAGGGGATTGAACCCTGGCCCCTCGGTTGTGAGCCGAGTGCGCTAACCACTACGCTAGCGGACCGTGTGTGTGTGTGTGAGAGAGAGAGAGCGCGCACGCGTGTCCTTTAGTACAGTGCTTCCTCCTGCTACTTATTACTTTTTTCCACAGTTCACACAGTATTTACAAAATAGCTGAAGTTATTAACTTCTAAGTCAAGTTTCACAAAGTAAAGCTTCATTTGGGAAATTTTAACAAAAGTTTATGATAAAATAAACATCTATTAAGATTGAGATAGTATCTGAAATATGTAACATTATGTACAAATGATTACCAACTAAATTTAGTAAGACCAAGAACAATGTACAGTACATACTAGTCTGTGAGGTCTAAATTCCTTGACTTATGCCCATACCAATTATTTGTTAAATGAAGTGATTGCAACATAAAAGATGACCCACCCAAACTGTATCCACCTGGCACAGGATTGACCCCAAACCTCTAAATTTGAAGCTGAGCACATTTAACCAGTAAACCATCTTGCTGTTTCACACTAAGCAAAAAATATAAACAAAACCTGAACAAACATTATCAAGGTGTTAATGTTGAGCATCTTACAGGCCATACATGCTATCTTTTTCTACATACTAACACGAAAATTATTATTAAATGTTTAGGGTGTTGGACCTTGATGTTTTGATGTGGAAAAGCAGACCTTCAAAATATAACTTCATATGAGTGGTTGGAGTGGATAGATTAACATAGAATACAAGGTTGGTAAGCAAGAAGATAAAACAAAAACATATAATCATGATGGTGATAACACATTCCCTACCGAAGCCCAGTTGTGGAGCAGAGACTCAAGTCCTTCCGCCTCAGATATCCATTTAACTACCACAAAGGGATGAGTGTCTCCCTACAGGCAAGGACAAGAGGCAAAGATGAGTGGCACAGGGAGGGAAGCTTCTCCAGGACCATTGCAGTGAGTGAGTGCATTCTCTCTCCCACCAAAATTAGGAGCCATAAAAGGAATCTATATATGGTCATAAAAAAAGGAGCAGAATGCATGTTTTTTTTTCCCCTCACATCATGCAAAAAGGCAGGGCTCTGAAAACTTGAAAAACATGCAATTACTACAAGCAGAAAATGCATCTCTACATTTACTTGAGAAAACATAAAAAGCACGTTCAATACATAGTGATATAAATGTCAGGGAAATGCAAGTGATTTCTACTGCCAAGATAAGTATATTACAACTTACAAAAGATACGGCACATGATCAAAGGGCAGTAAGTAAGTACAGAGGTGAGAAAAAACGTATTAAGCACAGCACAATATAATGTAGTAGCAATGTGAAAATATCTGAATGGCACACTATTTGGTGAATTTATAAGTAACAAAAAGAATAACATAAACAAGTGCTTTGTCCTGCTAGCCATGCAGGTTGGAGAAAGGTAAAAGGAAAAGTGTAGCTGTGAGTTAGTGTGAGGTGTTCCTTGAGCCTCACCTCTGTGCTTGACTGTGCATTGGTGGCTGAACCTGACAGCTTCTGCAAGGCCTTGATCTGCAGCAGGGCACGGAAGGGAGCTCGGCAGATGGGACAATTACTGGCCTGGTACCTAGTGAATGATTTAAGTTTATTTCAGTCATGAAATCAACACATATCAGATAAGTGGTTCTAAACATTTTATGCAATTCTATACATTCCAATTTTCCTTATAAACCCTCAACATTGCTTATTACAACAAAGGAGCAACACAGTGGAAAGCCAAACAGTACACTTCCTTTCCACATACATTCTATCTTTCAAGACACTTATCACTTATCTATCCCTTCAACCATCCGTGCATCTTTTCTACAGCAGTACCTGAGGGAGTCAGCGCAGCAGTTACAGAGGCACAAGTGTCGGCAAGGCAGGATGAGGGTGTCACGCAGATCACACATGCAGATGACACACTCGGCACCGTTGTCCTCAGTGTCGTCCTCTGTTGAGATCTGAAGCACCAACACCATTACTTACAACACCATTACTTACGACACCATTACTTACAACACCCATTCACTTGGCAAGCTAAACTAACTAACAATGCATTAAGAGTGGTGGTGACATGGTTAGTATTGGTGGCTATCACACTACCAGTCAATATATACCTAACGTAACTTTTATTTCATGGGAACGAGACTGGACGAGGACTCCACAAAAAAAGATAATAGTACGTAGTTCAAATAATATAAAGCATTGTGTCATTTAAGTCCTTCAGTCATCTTAATACTCTTCTCTCAAAAAACTCAAAGTAGCTGGAAAGTGAAAAATTATAATAAGGAAATTCAAAGCAATACAACCACATTCGTCTTCCTTGTAAAATCCCAAAACCTCACCTTGTCAGCATTCTTGTTTTCTATTCCATAAATTTCCTGTAGGAGGTAAGAGAGGCCATCCACAAACAGCTTCTGCTTAAGAGGTTTAAGTGCAAAATCATCTGTGTGTTTCTCCACCACTGCAAAGGTGGCGTGGGACTGTCTGGGCTCTGGAAGGTTAAAGAACATGAAGACCTACTAAGCGATATTAGGTGGAAGAGGTCACAAGAAGAAGTGGTTGCGAGTTCAATCTTTAATACACATCATAAAATTTCAAACCACTCTTTTTCTTCCTCCTTTCATACCACATTATCATCACATTTTCCCTGTCCACTCTACCACCTATTCCGTCACCTTCATCTCCTCTATCCTCCTCACACTCACCTTCCCCTTCTTCCGCCACACAGTAAATCACAATGGGCAGCATCTCCCGGTCAAAGCTGTACACCAAGTCTTCCTCCGAGTAGAGTGAAGGATCAAACACGTGGCACACTTGAGAGAACTGCTGGTTGGCTCCTCGCTTGTAGTGGTAGGTCTCGGAGTTCATGGAGGTGTCACGTGGTGTGTATCTGGGTGAAAAGAACTGACTAAGAAACTTTGACTCTACTTCAACTAAAACTACTTTTTCTTCTTTCCTAATATGCCATTTAGGTACCCCATAGATGTTACAATTTGCCATCAGTGAAATAGTGAAATTCAAAATACTTACAATGATATCTATTACTAAAGGTACTGCCCCTCCACCCTATTATCCACTTACATCATGCCGCTCGTGGTCACCTCCTCTGAGCAGAAGTACATGATGGTGATGGCACAGCGGACATCACAGTCAAAGGTGAACTCAATGTTGAATTTAGAGGGATGAGCGCCCTCCTCTGGGGTCTTGAGGGTGGCCGAGTCATCTGGGGCTCGGACGAAGCGCAGACTCTCCTTCCTGATGTTTATGAGAGCCTTGAGGGTCTTGCTGGGCTCATTGGCTGTTGGTGCTGGGTAAGGGAACTACAAAAACAAAAGGATGAAGTTAGATGTCTCTCAATACATCACCTTTATTAACTCAGCACACCTTACTAATTCATTACCATGTACTGAGTTTACAAAAGAGACACTGAACAAATATTGGAAATCCTAATGTTAAAGATTATCTATAAGTTGGTATTGTTTTCATCATTCCTTTAACTCAACAAACACATTCTGAACACAAAATGAGATCAAACTTACAGGTGCAGGACGTGAACCCAAGAAGTTGACGTCCATGTTCTCCCCAAAGAGGTACATTTCAGGCTGGGCCGTCTCAAAGCGCTCACCTCCCATGATGAAGTGGCTGCTGAAGTAGTTTCCTGAAGGAGATAATTAACCACATCAGTTTTTACAGACATTTAAATCAAGTGTAAATCTCCACTTATATCCTCACTTTGTTAGTCTCTTGCTGACCCCTGAAACTGTGAAAATGTAAAGAAATAAAATGTAGTGGCAAGACAGTCACTAAATTACATTACAAGCAATTTATTTTTTAACGTATTTTTGTTGTCCTTTAGCCAGTAATGTAAATAAAAAATAAATAAATAAATAAAAGATTGCTGGGGAGGAAAGAAAAAGCATAACTAAGAAATTAATCTTTTGAGACAGAAATGAGAGGTAAATTAATTTGATTAACTATTTAAACCATCGTAAAAAACATATGGCAGACCAGAAATTTGTTGAGTGGCTGAAACTGCAAATTTACTCCAGGTTAGGTTAAAGTGTTGCTGTAATAGAGCTCATTGTTATCTACATATGGACAGTAACTACACTTTTAATGAGGCGTTTAGTGAGGCTTTCTCTTGTCCTCTGTCTATACATGGCAACTCGTGTTCTCTTTTCATTTGCAGTAATAACACACACGTAATAATACAGTAAATGAATACTAATTTCTAGAATGCCCCAAACACCTCTAGATCCTGTACATATTCTACAGAATTGGTTCTTACATAAAAAAAAAACAGATTTCTCGGTAATTTGGTACTCTCAACCATTAGTATTACTAAATTAAGTTAGATTTAGTATAAAAACAACCATCACTCTTACGTTACCAGTTTATAGATGGGGATACGACTAACCACAACCAGACCCTAACATTGCTAAATACTGTAAAAACGATGCATTTCTAACAGATTTTATGGTAATTTTAGTCTCAATCACAACGAAATACATCAAATAAACTTACATTTGACCATAGAGTACATTAATGGTTGAACATACAAATTTACCCTTCCCTCTTATATAACCATGAAAACTCCGTTTAATACAAGAACAGAAGGAATATATCATACAAAAAAATTACCAAGCAACACAAACAACAAGCTTAACTCAACACAAAATCCATCCATTCCAAACTCTCCTTTTTTAACACAACTAAATGAAATCGTGAGTGAACTTGAAATAACTTCAAGGTGACTAATTTTTTGAGCAAGGTAAGGCAAGGCAAGACTACCTGTTGACCTTGGCTGACCTTGACTCTACTGACCTGTCTTTGGGGGGTATCGGTAGGCATGGTTGACCCCAATATCCACCTCCTCCACCCCTGCACTCTGTCTGCTTGCTAAGGCGCCCATCCTTGCAGCTGGAAAACCCTCTGGAAGTTCCCTCAGCCTTCTTGGGACACTTCAAAAACTTCCCTCAGCCTCTTTGGGAAACTTCACACTCCATATATACTGGTTATTTACACGCTAGAGGAAGAGATTCGGGTTGTCTTGGTGGTGTGACGTGATGTGGTGTTGTGTTTTGGTGGTGAGAGGAGGTAGGAAGGAGGCCCTGGAGGGAGGATCACGTCCTACCTCAAACTCACTTCAGAAAACGTAACCAAGGGCTCCTATACTAAATAAATGTGTACATGTGATGTACTTTTTATCTATTTGTCATTTTTAATAGTTAAGGAGAGTAAATAGGAGGCTACATGTTAATACAAAGAACACGTATTTATACGTGGACAAATATGTAGCAAAGCCAAGAAGATTAATTTGTGTTAATTATTTTTTCTATTTGTCTATTAATTCATGTTTGGGAGAGGAGGGAAGAGCGGGGAGGAAATAAAAGAGGGGAGGGCGCAATGGTACATTATCTTCAGGGAATTGAAGGAAGGAAGGAAGGAGGAAACTATTCACCCTTGAAAGTATGTGAAATCCGTTTATCTCCTTACACCCCTAAACATTTACTTTTTCCTTCATCCTATCCCTTATTTTACACGAATTCTTGTAACATAGAAACACACACCACGGGCAGGAATCAGTAACATCATACCTGATCAAATAACCTACCAGAAGGGAAAAACAACTTAGAGCGACAAACTCCCAAGTTGACCCTGACGATTGATGTCTAAACAGTAAACAATGACAAGACAAGACAAGACAAGACAAGGCACAAGTTACCCAGTGATAATGTATTTGTTATATGAGTGTTAGATGAAACCAATCCTCTTCTTCTTTCAAGCTGAAAAGAGGAAAAGAATAATTAACAGTTTCAGGATGGTATGAAAATATATTCTCAGATGTGTAGCCTACTGTAATGCTGTAATGATGACTAGGTAAGCAATGCCTGACTGTCATCCATAAGAAGAAATTATGAAACTATAACTGCTAAGCGTGGGTCATGCATGTGGTCCTGTGATAGATTATTTAGTGCTCACCTCAACGCCCTCCCCCCCTCTCCCCACCGCTATAAAATAGCTTACTTATGAATAGCTGACCTATGAATAGATAGTGGGGAATTAAGAAGAGGCTTCTTGCAGTGTCCCCCACCTCTTAGACTTAGTTAGCCAGTATCTTAGTTACTCATACCAAGATGTCTATCATACCGTGCTTTGAATGTGGCTATTGTTGGGGCAGTTACCCCACTCTCTGGAAGTGCATTCCAGGGGTCAATGACTCGAATGGCAAACCAGTTCCCTTTTAAGGTTGTCCTCCAATGATCTGGCTTAGATAGCTTCAGAGAGTGGCCTCGTAAGTTGTTGGTGTTCAGTTGGAAAAACTTGGTGTAGGGGATGTCCTCGAATCCGTGGATCAGCTTATAGGTCTCTATCATGTCCCCTCGCGTTCTCCTGTTTTGCAACGTCTGCAGGTCCAGATGTTTGCACCTCTCCTCATAGGGCAGATGGAATAGTTCCGGTACCAACTTGGTTGCTCTTCTCTGGACTCTCTCCAGTGACCGGATGTCCTGTAACAAGTAGGGAGACCAGGCTTGAGCTCCATAGTCCAGCATCGGGCGGACCAGGGAGAGGTAGAGAGGCATTAGGATGTCCTTGCTGAGCACAGTGAAGTTCCTCTTGATGATACCGAGACGACTGTTTGCTTTGGCCGCTACTTTGGAGACGTGCATTGAGGACTTGAGGTTCGCAGACACTATGACACTATGATCTCGCTCCTGTGTGGTCTTCTGCAGTTGTCTCTGGTTCAGGTGGTAGTCTGCCCGCCGGTTATGGTGCTCTACGTGCATTGTTTTGCACTTGTCAACATTAAACGACAGTAACCACTTCTTACTCCACTCGTCCAGGCGTTCCATGTCTCTCTTGAGGGCATCTATGTCAGCTTCCGTCTTGATCGTCCTGTAGATTTTGGCGTCATCTGCAAACAAGCTGGCTGCTGATTCCAGGTTCTTCACGAGATCATTTATGTAAATGAGGAACAGTACTGGGCCCATCGTCGACCCTTCGGGGACTCCGCTTACAACTGGTAGCCAGTCAGACGTTGAATTTCTATTTTTTACCTGATGGTACCTCTCTCCAAGGAAATTCCTGATCCACGTCAAGATTCCACCATCTATACCCATTGCCTTCAACTTGGTGAGGAGTCTGTGATGTGGAACTCTGTCGAAGGCCTTCTCGCAGTCCAGGTAATTAATGTCGACACACATCCCCTCATCCACTGCATTCACAAGGTCATCAAGGTAACATAGCATGTTGGTCAGGCAGCTCCTATTACTTCTGAAGCCATGCTGCTCTTCAGTGATGAGGTTGTTCTCATTTAGGTGTTTGACTATTTTTTCTCGGATGATACTCTCTATCATTTTGGATAGCACGCTGGTGAGTGAGACAGGTCTATAGTTGAGGGGCTCTATTTTGCTGCCTTTCTTGTGGATTGGCGATATATTTGCTATCCTCCAGTCATTTGGCACATTTCCAGACTCCAGGGATGTTTTAAATATGTCCAATATTGGGTCACATAGTGTTTCAGAACATTCCTTTAGCACCAGGGGTGACACTCAGTCTGGTCCATATATATATATATATATATATATATATATATATATATATATATATATATATATATATATATATATATATATATATATATATACATACATACATACATATATATATATATATATATATATATATATATATATATATATATATATATATATATTTATATATATATATATATATATATATATATATATATATATATATATATATATATATATATATATATATCAAAGAAAATAAAGAAAAAGGAAAACTGAGTGAGTGAGATTGCAATCGTTTTTTTTTTTTTTCTTTTTCACTCACAATACCGAGAAAGAACACACAAATTCATTAAGTGGTTCTATGAATTTTACACCAAGAATACATATATTTTTTCTAATATATTTTGGAGCGATTACTTGACTCACTAAATTGTGAAGAAGTAAAAGTCTTATACAAATGATTATTGCTTTACTATTATAGTCTTTGGGAAAATTCTCATAGCCTCGTTCCTGTGGCGTGTAATGCTGCAACACCGCAACACCATAACGATCACCAGGCCTTGCTTTTTGAAGGGTCAAGGAGGCCAGGTTCGAGGAATCTCTAAAGAAACTACGTCCATGCAAAATATACTCGATGTGGTCAAGATAATTATTACAAAATATGAGGAAAAAACACCATCAACTGCAGTTTATTTCCATTTATTATTTTTTTCTTTATATACGAACAGAAAACACAATAATCATTTCCCTTGAAAGTTTATCTGCACTAATTGTTTTGGTGGCACAGAAGGAACAGGAGGAGAAACCTCCTCCCCTGCCTCCTTGAAGGGCCTCACATCCTTCGTCAGGCCAGTGTTGCTTAGCCTTGCAATACATACAATATATACAAAAGGAAAAGCCATAAAATTTGCTCCCAAGCTTAGTGAATATAAATACACATGAGTCTATCTATATCCTTCAATAAATTTTCAAGAGATTCCTGGGGGCAGCGCCTTACGATTGACAACACGAAATAAAAATAATACAAACCAAATTCAGGCAAAAACTCAGTTAAATTGAAATGAATATTCAAATTAATGTCAAGTTAAACTGCAAAGACCATAGTAATTCTATCGACAATTACATAATAAACTTTCAATTATTACAGACATATGGTGTATAAAAATAGCACACGTTCGCTCGCTTGGGTCCAGCTCCAGAAAAAAGACAAGAAAGGAGTTTATTCTTAGTGTCACAGTGGTGTACAAAACTTTGTCAGTATCTTGAAGCTGTCCATACACACGCATTTTTTATTCATGCGTCACAGCGGCTTATCTACCGTACATAAAACTATATGGAGGCTGACGAAGAGAGGAAAGGGCGACTGACGGAGTGATTAACTGATAGCTTATCTTTAATACTTGATAACTGTGATCACAGCATACAATGAAGCCGATAAAGGATATAAATGGAGCCGCCACGATATTCATGAAGTGATGCAATTTTGTCGATGCTGAAAAAATCTGATTCTTGATCTTTCACCTCCACAAACTGTTACTCAGAAGTTCATTCTTTTTCAGGTTACAGTTGAAAGTACAAACATTAAATTTGGATGTTATAATACGATTTCTTTTCCGAGGATTTTTTTTTGTCCAATAATGTTTCCATCGTAATAAAACCTTCTCTACTGACCCCTGAGCCCCATATTCCTCTACACTACATACTACCTAGGTTTGTATGTACAAAAATAAATCACGTCCTCCATTTCTGGTCATTACGTGACCAACTTAAAGCTATTAGAGATTCATTTAAGTCTAATGCATCATTGTAATACAACATTAAAACATTTCAGCATTAATATGATGTATTACCACAAAGCACCAAAACAATGGGTTCCTCAAAGAACCACCACTTTGCTAAGCTGTTCATAGTAATGAAAAAAATAAAATAAAAAGCTTGACGAAATAATAGTAATACAGATGTAACATAGAACGCGATAATCTGAACGGTATAAATGCACAGTGTTTTCTAATGTTGAGAAGGTTGATGTCAAATACACTTGGTCATCAGACAGACTCAGACAAACAGGAAAATATTTTAAGTCCATGACAACCAGCTGGAGGCGATGCTTCCCATCCATCCCCATACACCGTCCCGTGTGTTCACCTGTCCGGTGTGTTACGTGAACCTGATCAAGACAGGTACTCACAACACCTGGGTAATGTGATCATGCGCCAATCTAACACGCCTCTGGGACATCAGTTTGTGACGTGACCTGAACGTGAATACTGCAGCTTCCACATAGTATAAACATGCAGTTGACCTAAAGTGTATTTTAAATAGAACTGTGAATACGTGTATGCTGTGTATAAAGTATATACACACACTTCGTATCACAAAGATCTTCACATGAGTGGTCTTATACATTGGAGGTGACAAATATGAACTATAGAAGGTAACGTACGAGTATATGTACTTTAATTACAAAAGAAGAATAGCATGAAGGGCACGGTACTGTCTGACTATACTGTTGACGTAATCATTATACTGTACTGAATGTTACAAGCGTTTATTTCTCTAATAAATCCATAGAAAACGTTAACCTGACAAATAAAAAATTTTTATATATTTTTTTAATATACTGTAGACTCGTTACAGCATCTGTCACCCAACACTTTCTAAAGCGTTGGCGTGACGTTGAGTAGCCTCGCGATGCCTTGACCTGCGGGCGGAGGCTCCGTGTTGGCCTCACCCTTGCCGTCACCTCACCTTCATTACATAGACTTAATTAACTACACCACTCAATCTATATACACTACCAATAATATATATAAGGCTTTGCTACACTCTCCTTTAGTTTTCCTTCCGTTATATTATTTCTCAGAGTTGTAGTTGGTAATTAATGAGCAGCAAAATGTTGAAGCCATTACTAGAGTATATTTTATTTACTTTCGTGAATTTTGTTTCTAATAAAGTATTTATTATGTAATTAATTTGTATAACAGGGCTCATATAGTTCTAATTTCTTATTCTATAAAAAAAAAAAACATATATACAGTGAAGTTGATATCCTGGCATTGTCTTTGTTGAGGGGAGGTTGGTGAGGCGAGGCGACTATGTGATTTAGTGTTGACGAGCATGACGCAACCACGCCCTCGACACGCCTTCTGGTGGCTGGCCGGGGGTGCACACACACGCACACACACACACACACACACACACACACACATTACTTTTGTAACATTAAATTCAGCGACGCCAAGTGCTGCACGGTCTCACTTACCATGTGTATGTGAACGGAGACTCATTTCATTATTCACTTACTTTTGTTTGCAGACTTGGAACTCAACGTTTATTATACTGTAATCATCGAATTTATACTGATCATCACACCGTGACGTCTTTGTACTCAAGGATTCTGGTTTAGTAGTACCACGTGTGTGCTAAGAGGATCAGGTGTGGTGTCGTGAAAGGTGGAAAAGACTTTGAAGGATAAGTTTATTAAGTTTTCACTTACAGTACAAAGGCAGCAATGTGTACGGGATGTAATACGCACACCACATTGAAGAATTTTGTAGTAGTGTGTATAACACCAAGAAACTTCCTTGAGAAATCAATGCCATTGAACGCCTCGCTTGTCTGCCTTTTGTCTTATATTACGTTACTTATATACGATTGTCCGTTGCTTACTTATAGCCTGTGTCCGTGCCCATCGCGTCTACTTGTTAGGGTGATGACTTTCCATAACAACTCACGCCCATTACTCATCCCTTTCTAGTCTTTGATTACTCCTTTCACCCACCGAGATTCCACCAATAATTACAGATGTCTTGTGACCCGCCTCACCATCCTCATCCCTCCTTTTGCTTGTTGCTCTTCTCTCCTCAACGAGGCACTTCAGTTCACTAATGATCTCAGTAGGTGGTTCGGGGTTTCGTTTCGTTCGGGAGACTGACATTGCGAGTGCACGAAATTACCTTTCCTTTCGACCTCCTTGTACTTATTTCCTAACACCTCATGGCTTCTTCCTTCGCCCCTGTCATCATGCACTAACTTAGTATCCAGGTGAGGCTCACTGCGTCACCCATCACCCAGCCATGTTTACACCCGTCAGGTGATGAGGATTATTCCCCATTGTGTGGCAGACATGCGATTATTTTGTTTAATATATACATCATAACACTGATATGCAAACTGATGGACTAAATACTTCTAGCCTTGAACTACTAACATGAGACAGAACTTCACCTGACGGTAGTATTGGCGAAGGGTCAGTCTGGGCTTCCTACACCTTGCCTTTGATGCTAGCACGTCTCCCTGCCCGCTCACACACACACACACACACACACACTCACCACAACCTGCGCAGCTGGAGTGCGCGATGGCAGGGGCGCGTCCACTGTGAACCACTATCAATACACCTACACTCAGTTGTCAAGTTCTTCGAAATCTTCCCCCGGATTACACATAAAGGATTGTGTGGTATAAACATTCGTATTAAAGTATAAACAAAACCAAGGGAGGTGGAAGATTACAAGAAGTTGCATATTTCATACAATATCTCTCTCTCTCTCTCTCTCTCTCTCTCTCTCTCTCTCTCTCTCTCTCTCTCTCTCTCTCTCTCTCTCTCTCTCTCTCTCTCTCTCTTTCTCTCTCTCTTCACAGGCTGGTGTAGGTGGCGAGGAGGTGCGAGGAGGCCGAGGAAGGGGACGAGGTATCCACGTAGCCCCAGTATCAGGCAGCGAAGCTCAGCACTGGATCGTCTCCCACCTTGTTGTTGACGTACAGGGGACTCTTGACGGCTCGCACGATCACCAGGCCAAGGCGAGCCACCAGACAGAACACTGCCACGCCCAGCAGCACCACGATGAAGTAGCCGGTCTCCATGGTAGCTGTGGCGTACTGCTTCACGTAGATCCCCGCCATAGCCAGTACCACAACTGAAGGAAGATTGGGGTGTTGAAATGCACTCCACACTCCACACCACACATTGCTAACTGATTCTAATGATGAAATGTATGATCATTTATAATATCACTTACCTAATAGTACCAAGTAATACCTTCTTTAGCCAACATGCAATAGGCTTATCTATTCAACCTATCCACATCTTCCGGAAACTATGTACTAATGCCCAGGAAGTGTGTGTTGTTTAAGTCTGCTACGCAACATGACTGTCAAAAAGACACACGTGTACTGTATTGTATAACGCGCCTGTTACACAACGAAGGTTTGTCACAACGGCCCACGCACTTGACGTATGTATGTGTGGTTATTTTCAAAGCCTGTGTGAAATTTGGCGCTTACTTTTATCGTATTACCTCACTCACTCGCTCACTCACTCACTCGTTCACTGTCTCACTCACTCACTCACTCACTCACACACTCCCTCCCTCACTCACTCGCTAGCTCACTCACGCACTCGCTCCGTATTAAATGAGGTTATGTTTGCAGGCAGTGATAGAAGACCTCATCAAATCGCAGCAATATACAGGCCACTGAAATGCAGCCTCAATAATGTTGAGCGAAAAAAAAAATCACTGCAATTCGTTTTAAAATCCACGTATCCAGTGATTGGCTCTGGTAACTAGGGCGAGTTGAACGCAGAGAAGTGGGAGAGGAAAGCCAATGTGTTTGTTTGTCCACATAAGCGAAAATGCATCGTTCCGGCAGTCCAGGGGATGAAAGGGGGCGTGGGTGGTGGTTGGGAGGGGGAGGCGCAGAGCTTTATCACTACCTCCAATGCTATCACCTCCGCCCACGCCGCCCCCATAACACCTAACACACACATAACACCCTTCCAGTCACGTCTCTAAGGTGCAAATTTACTTCACTATAAATCACGGACGGGAATGAAATTTGGAACGTCAAGGAGGAAAGAAAAAAGTGAGTATAATTTGACCCCTGCGTCGGAATGGAGGCAGAAGATGAACCAGTCAATCTGAGTTATTATTATACCGGATGAAAAAATTACAGGCCCCGAATATCCGAACAGAGAGGGTAATCAATAGTGAGTTAGTGGATGTGTAAACTGTATACTGCATCTGGTGTTGGGCTATGTTGGACGGCGCGTGGCAGGGCTGTTGAGGGCAAGTCAAGCGAGCGTCTGATTGTGAAAGTGTGACGTCAACGCACGCAACACACGCAACGCCCGTCCCCGCAACACGCCCGAACCATGACACGCGACAGAAAGAGAGAGAGAGAGAGAGAGAGAGAGAGAGAGAGAGAGAGAGAGAGAGAGAGAGAGAGAGAGAGAGAGAGAGAGAGACGCGCATGTGTGTAGTAAAGACAAAAAATAATGTCCCAATGATGTTGCTTCTGCAGGGAGGGAGTTGAGGGGACGAGGGGAAGGGGGAGGGGAGGGGAGGGGAGGGGAGGGGAGGGGAAGGAAGGGAAGGGAAGGGGAGGGAAGGGAAGGGAAGGGAAGGGAAGGGAAGGGAAGGGAAGGGAAGGGAAGGGAAGGGAAGGGAAGGGAAGGGAAGAAGGGAAGGGAAGGGAAGGGAAGGAAGGAAAGGAGGGAGGGAAGGGAAGGGGAAGGGAGTGTTAGTAGGTAAAGGGAGGTAGGGGGGGATGATCGTGAGGCATGTGATTAGTGAGTGTTTGAGGGGGGAGGGGGGGGAGGGGGAGTGATTTTCGTTTTTTCCCCTTTTTTATCGTTTTCTTTTATGAATTGATGCGCAGGTGAGGCTTAAGTGTTTTTTTTTCTTTAATATTCTATTTTTTGGAATTTTTGCTTTTCATTCTATTGTATCATTTCCATTATTTCTTGTGAAAGTATTGCTTTGTTTTTTTGTGAAGGAAAATATTACGTGACTATCTCTCTCTCTCTCTCTCTCTCTCTCTCTCTCTCTCTCTCTCTCTTTCTCTCTCTCTCTGGTAAGAAAGGCTATGATACAGAGGCGAGTAGTGGTGGTGGTGACATAATGATAATGGTGATAGTGATTGTGGTGATGATAAGGGTAATAAAAGAGAGTGAGGGCGAGGGTGTGGTGGTGGTGGGGTGGTGGTGGTGGTGGTGTGGTGGTGGTGGTGGTAGTGGT
>JAXIVD010001969.1:37500-67500 GCA_036785275.1 Cancer borealis | reverse complement strand
AATTTAGAAAAAATTTCTTAGGATAACTTAGCTAGTTAGCTTTCAAAACCTACTGAATTAAGGAAAGGTGAAAAATCTTTAAAAAAACGTTTGTTCATTTATTTTAATTTAAACCAAATTTATATCAAATCATAGACTTAATCAAATGTACCTGTTATTTAATTAAAAGGTTAAAAAGCCTTAAAAAAATTACCTTAATTAATACCAATCATAGAAAACATTAATGAATTTATACACAATCCACCTAAACAACTTGTTTCAGTTTCAGACATGCAGTGTATTCAAACTGAGAGGAATTTCTCTGACTTAATAATAATACCCATAAACATTATTAAAGATAAAGTTAAAATTAAAACATAAGATATAGTTAAAGTTAAATCAAATACAATGCTTCTCAAGTTGTTCTTTTTTCTTCTTTTTTTTTCATTATTTATATACCGGTTACGTGGTTTGAGGGTTGAAAACATAAAAAACATAATTTAGTTGAGAAAAAAAGTCTATAAAAATTAGTTATCTACATGTCTGTACAGTGTACACACTTTCACAAACTCGGTCACACACACATACACAGACAGACAGACAGACAGACAGACACACACACACACACAAACATAATATCTATTTCCTTTCCTATCTATATCTATATATCTATCTTAAAGACAGATATATAGATATCTTAAAGATAGATATATAGATAGATAGATAGATATTAGATAGGAATGGAAATAGATATTATATGTGTGTGTGTGTGTGTGTGTGTGTGTGTGTGTGTGTGTGTGTGTGTGTGTGTGTGTGTGTGTGTGTGTGTGTGTGTGTGTGTGTGTGTCTATCTGTCGATCTGTATGTCTGTGTATGTGTGTGTGACTGAGTTTGTGAACTGTGTACAGACATATAGATAACTAATGTTTTTAGACTTTGTTTCTCAACTAAATTATGTTTTTTATGTTTTCAACCATCAAAACACGTAACCGGCTTATAAATACTGAAAAATACTTTTTTCTTACAAACTTTTTGGCGTATATTTAGATTAAATTACATGAATATATAGAACTTTAAAATCACATCATTTAGTATTAGTGCATTTTTTTCTGTACGACTAATATTTACACGACAAAAGACAAGAATTAATGTTTATGGTTGGGTGGGGTGTGGGGTTACGTAATAACGGTTATCTCTCTCTCTCTCTCTCTCTCTCTCTCTCTCTCTCTCTCTCCTCTCTCTCTCTCTCTCTCTCTCTCTCTCTCTCTCTCTCTCTCTCTCTCTCTCTCTCTCTCTCTCTCTCTCTCTCTCTCTCTGATAGATATATATTAAATGAGAAAGAAAATAGATCATATGTTTTTTTTTTTTTTTTTGTGTGTGTGTGTGTGTGTGTGTGTGTGTGTGTGTGTGTGTGTGTGTGTGTGTGTGTGTGTGTGTGTGTGTGTGTGTGTGTGTGTGTGTGTGTGTGTGTCTATCTGTCGATCTGTATGTCTGTGTATGTGTGTGTGACTGAGTTTGTGAAACTGTGTACAGACATATAGATAACTAATGTTTTTAGACTTTGTTTCTCAATAAATTATGTTTTTATGTTTTCAACCATCAAAACACGTAACCGGCTTATAATACTGAAAAATACTTTTTTCTTACAAACTTTTTGGGCGTATATTTAGATTAAATTACATGAATATATAGAACTTTTAAAATCACATCATTTAGTATTAGTGCATTTTTTCTGTACGACTAATATTTACACGACAAAAGACAAGAATTAATGTTTATGTTGGGTGGGGGTGTGGGGTTACGTAATAACGGTTATCTCTCTCTCTCTCTCTCTCTCTCTCTCTCTCTCTCTCTCTCTCTCTCTCTCTCTCTCTCTCTCTCTCTCTCTCTCTCTCTCTCTGATAGATATATATTAAATGAGAAAGAAAATAGATCATATGTTTTTTTTTTTTGTGTGTGTGTGTGTGTGTGTGTGTGTGTGTGTGTGTGTGTGTGTGTGTGTGTGTGTGTGTGTGTGTGTGTGTGTGTGTGTGTGTGTGTGTGTGTATGTGTGTGTGTGTGTCTGTCTGTCTAGCTGTCTGTCTGTTTGTCTGTCTGACAGACAGACAAACAGACAGACAGATAGACTGACATACACACACACACACACACACACACACACACACACACACACACACACACACACACACACACACACACACACACACACACACAAAAAAAAAAAAAAAAAAAAAAAAAAAAAAAACATGATCTATTTTCTTTCTCATTTAATATATATCTATCAGAGAGAGAGAGAGAGAGAGAGAGAGAGAGAGAGAGAGAGAGAGAGAGAGAGAGAGAGAGAGAGAGAGAGAGAGAGAGAGAGAGAGAGAGAGAGAGAGAGAGAGAGAGAGAGAGACAGAGACTTAGACAATTTTTCGTTCATGGTCACACACACACACACACACACACATACACACACACATACTATCTATTTTTTTTCTTATTTAACATTTCTATATGAGAGAGAGAGAGAGAGAGAGAGAGAGAGAGAGAGAGAGAGAGAGAGAGAGAGAGAGAGAGAGAGAGAGAGAGAGAGAGAGAGAGAGAGAAAGCGCGAACAATTGGCGGTTGACTGTTACGTAATGTGAGTGTGAGGGGTGGTGGGGTACCCAACCACCCCTCAAATTATCAACGTAGTTAACTTGTCTTTTATCGCGTAAATATTAGTCGTACACAAAAAATACACTTATGCTAATTGATGTAATTTTAAAAGTTCTATCAAATCATGTAATTTAATCTAAATTTACGCCAAAAACTTTTTTTTTTTAATGTTTTCATTATTTATAAACTGTTTACATGTTCTGATGGTCCAAAAAAAATATATATTTATTTTCTTATTTTAATTATTCGCAGATTTTTTTTAACTTAAACTCCATAGTTTTCGTTTTTACAAAACGAAATGTTAAATACTAGTTTGACAAAAATTATGTTAAATAGTTATTTTCTTACCTACAAAAGGCCTTTCAGCTGGTGTAGTCTGATTTTGAATAACGCTAATAGTTAAGAAAAAAAAAATTTCGATGGTCATTTATCATTGAGTTTCATTTTCAATAGAATGAAAAGAAAGCTTGTTTCATTTAACTTCCCTAATTACTCCTAATCATTTTACGTCAATTTCATAGTTTTCGAATTATAAGTAAAAAACCTTAACGATTAGTTTGACAGAAAAAATGCACCTATAATAATTTAAATAATTTTAAAAGGCGTATCAGCTAGTGTAGTTTTTTTTTTTTTTATTTTACTTACAGGTTATGAAAAAGAAAATTTCCTTCATTATATAAAGAGTAATTTAATTTCTAAATGTTGCAACAGAAAGTTGGGTTCCTATTCACTCTTTGTCTATTCGTAGTCATTGTACGTATACCTTATGGTTCTCGAGCTCTAATGAGAATATGAGTTTTGTGTTAAAAAATTAACTATGGAAAAAAATATACTTGATTTCTACAATATGTACAGTATTTTGAGACGAGTTCTATAATTTAATTTGACCTCTTAATATTATCAGATTGTCTTCATTTACCGATATGTTGTAGGGAATATTATAGTGTACATTCCACATCATTGGCTGCCATATACACCATATATTTTCTGAATTATTCATATATATGTGTTTTATGTGTTGAGTTACCCCTCTTTGCTAGAGGCCAAAGCACTTGGAAATACAGTTTTCTTTGTTAACTTGAAGAGGTAACTTAACTATTTTACTATATAATTTCTATGAATAGGCTTCATTCTCGTAAGTATTATTATTATTATCATTACTATTATTATTAACAATCGGTAATTTTTGCATTTTGTTAGAAAATTGCAAAAATATGGAAAAACTAGAAAAAAAAAATTAACAGCTCTCAAAAAAATCTCAAACGGCTCTCGAGAAAGATCCGGCTCTTCTCGTTCATCTGGAAGAGCCGGCTCTATGAACCAACTCGTTCACAAAGCGCCCATCACTACAACATGGCGGCGCACCCTCTTCGTGGGCACCTTTATCGCCGTAGAAAAAACTGGCTGATTAACATATAATAGAGTCTGGAGCAATTATAGCCGCAGTAAAAACAGTATTTAGGTGGCAAGAAGATGTGAGGAGATAAAAGAAGCCGTAACCTCTTGTGAGAGTAGTGATATAGCGTAGGTGATTGTGTGGCTGGTAAATTTTTAGCTCTCCCAATGCATTTGGATGTAAATAACACACTTTTCGTATAAAAAATGATCCATTTCGAACGATTTTGACATTGATTTTCGTCGCAAATGCATATCTAATAAGACATCCTCATCAACCCCCAACAATTCTGGGGGCCTGTGGGAATGCAGGTTTCTTGGGAGAAGACAAAATACAATGATTGTCAATAAATAGTTTATTTCTGCATAACTACTGCTTCGACGATATCGATATAAATAATGTACTCAACACGTCTGTAAAGGTTTCAGGCGGTTATGTTATGTTAGGTTATGGGGTATAATTTTACATCTTCACCATTATGGAGTCTGTATACGAAATAAAATGTCTGCAATTCGTCCAACTCCCTACTCTTGCTCATAGAGAACATTTGATGGCTTCTAAATTAACCTAGGTAAGGTTTTGGAAGACGAACCAGTCTGTTTTTTGGACAAAGCAATTTCTTTCCGGGTAGATTTTCATGTGTTTTGAATAAATCTGATGTTTGTTTGTTATGCAATGCATTTTTTCCCACAGGTAAAAATTGCCACAAAAAAGTGAAATTAATTCAAACCATCAAAATCAATAAGAAAAAAAAAGTTCAGTAACCCTAAGAAAACCTAATTAACCAACCTAACCTAAGCAAACATAATCTAACCTATCTGAACAAGTATCTGAGGTTGAATTTGCAGTGCATTATAAAGATAACGAGATATCGAGTGGGTCATCTTACGGATCTTTACCTGATTTGGTTAAAGGTTAGATTTAGTTAGGTTAGTCTTACTTAGATTTGCTTGGGTTAGATTAGTTTTAATTAGGTTTGCTTAGGTTTACTGAAAGAAATTTTTCTCCTATTGATTTTGATGGTTTCGAATTAATCTGACTTTTTTGTGGCAATTTTTACGTTGAGGAAAAAAAATTGCTTGGCATAACAAACATCAGATTAATTAAAAACACATCAAAAGCTATCAGAAAAAATTGCTGTCAAAAAAAGACTGGGTCGTCTTACGAATCTTTCCCTAAACCTAACCTAACATAACATAAATTAACCAAAACCCTAACCTACATTGACAAATATCAGAAGCTTGTTAAAACGAAACTAAACTTTACTTTTCGAAGAGATCTCTCAGAAAACATTGAATATCTCACAAACTAAGAATTTACGACGGAATTTGGATTAAGAAAACATAAAAATGCAACAGGTATTGCAAAAGTACAGCTCTGAATTTTCAGAGCATTCTGATGAAGATGTAAATTAATACTGGTTAGGTTACATTACGTTGTGGTTAGATTAGGTTTGGCTAGGTACGGTTTGGCTCGGTTAGGTTCGGTTATATAAGCTTTTTATATTTCATTACCCAAAAGTTAGGCACTTTACTTTAGATTTTTTTCCATATTACTTTTCGAAGAGATGTCACAGAAAATAATGAATATCTCACAAACTAAGAATTTGCGACAGAATTTGGAATAAGATCTTATCAAAATGCAACAGGTAATGCAAAAGTACAGCTCTGAATTCTCTAGAGATTCTGATGATATAAATTAATACCAGTTAGGTTACGTTAGGTTATGGTTAGATTAGGTTTGGCTCGGTTAGGTTCCGTTATATAAGTTTTTTTAATTTCATTACCCAAAAGTTAGGCCTTTTACTTTAGATTTTTTTTCCTGATTGTCATATTATAGCCTGAATCTAGGTAAATTTCTCGAAGTAAATTGCTCGACAGTAAATTGCTCAAGAAATAATTTCTCAAACTATCAATTGCTCGACAGTAAATTGCTTAAGAAAATAACCTAACCTAACCTAAATAAAAAATTTTCTGTTCTTGATTCTAACTTTTCAATTAATAAAAATACTTGTATTTTTTTTGATGAGCTTTGTTTCATATTGTTTTCTAAGTGGCAATAGTAGGATTACGTGACCCAGAAGATGATCCCAGCATTGTACATCCTTCTTGGCAACTCACCCACTCTTTTCAGGTGTCCAAACCATCTGAATATTCATATTAAATTATTGTTGTAATTTACTTAAAAAGTAATGTCTTTTTAGGTAAACATGATAGAAAACCAAGAAAATTTATTGGCTTGTAAAATACAATAGATTAATCTTAGATTATAAACAAACATTCAAAACACAAACCCATATACATCAATGAATACAAGTATGTAGAAAACTATGTACTACATGTTTGGGAGACTGCTCTGTGTAAAAATTGAAAATGAAAGTTGTTGAGGAATAATATGGAGATAACATTAGTGTCTTCTCCCGAGGTTATTACTTACATGTCACATATAATTAAGGTGTTTCCCTATCAAGTCTGTTATTTTATATCGCCTCTGTCTGTATATAGACAGTTAGGTACAGTAGGTGTTGTGTTATCATTAGTCGGGTTTTATGGCGTTTCTTGACCATCTGTTGTAAGACCAATTCCAGATTACCGAGACGGCGATATTAAACTGTCTTACTTCATCATATACACGAATGTATTGACTTCACTGTCTTAATTACTTAATCTACAACTTCAAAAGATCTTAGTACATTGTTCCCGGATGAACCTCAGTCTCTGACAGTCTCTGTCTCAGAAACTTAGCTTAAACGTCTCCGACAGTGGAAAATTGGAAATCTAAGAATCTGCGGCTAAAATGTAAACAAACAATCTCCCAGTCTCAGTCCAAGTCCCCTCGGCTGATGCTCTGAAAGCATAGCGACGCGTAGTGATGCTATCGATGCCATCGCTAGGAAACGCGGCGTTGTGATTGGCTGAGCTCGGCTCATGATCACTGCGGGAGTCTCCTTCTTCTTCTTGTGACCTCTTTCTCTTTTTATCGCTTCGTAGGTCCTGTTTTCCTCCACTGTTCTGCTTCTGATATCTATTATGTCCGTTTTCCCCACGCCTGTGTCAGGAACTCTTTAGCCGCTCTTATGATTTTCTATCTCTCTCTCCCTCCTTCTCTCCCCTGTACAGGCCCAGCATTGTAAGGATTCCTTCGTCCTCCTCCAGTCTTCTACACCACTCCTCTCTTCCTAACACTGCCATTATGGATCCTATCAGCTTATCTCTTTTCTCATCGTACCTGCCACACTCTACTAAGAAGTGTCCTATGGTCTCCCTGACTCCTCTGCAGCTGCTACAGTCCTGATCTAACCCATCCCTGTTCCTCGCATTCACCTCAAGTGTGCCTGTCCTAGCCTTTACTAGTAGCCTGCTGCCGCAATCTCCTACATGCCATTGGAGTGCCTCAGGCCTCTCCTTACATCTATACCATTTCAGTGTGGACTTAACTTTCATCCCTGCCTGCCATCTAGCTAATCCACCCTCTTCTATCCTTTTCTTTACCTCTCTGGGCTCCATCCTATGCCAGTCCTCTTCCAAGTTCTCCCTTCTTTTCCATCTACTCGTTTCTTTCTTCCATGATGACCTGCCATTATTTTACCTCAGTACCTGCTTTACCCACCTATCCTCATCAAGTCCTTTCATCTTCTTTACGAAGTTTAATTTTCCTTTAACTATCCTCTCCCCGAAGGTACTCCAGCCCATTTCTCCTCTAATGGCTTCTATTGCTGTACTGCGTTGAGCGCCCAACCCCCACCTACCTATTCTGTTCTGACTCCTCCCCAGCTTTGCTAAGTCTCCCTCCCGGTAATAGGTAATCTCAGACCCATATAAACAGTACGGCACAGCCATCCCCTTCCGTAGACTCCTTCCTACTTCCTAGTTATTAATTGATCTACCACCTGCATTAATTATCATTCCTGTCATTTTTCTGGCCTTCCCCTCATTAATCTTCATCTGTTTCTCTTCACCTATTCCTTCTTTACTCACTTCTAACCCTAGGTAAGTGTACCTATCCACCACCTCCAGTATGTTGTTTCCTAACACCCACTGTCCCTCCTCCTGGTTATTAAACTCCATCACCTTGCATTTCCTATCACTGTACCTAACATTCCACTCTTGCCCATATATATTGGCTACCTGCAACAGCTCTTCCATGTCCTCCTTGCTCTCTACCATTAACACTATGTCATCAGCATACGCTAGGCAACCTAATCTCCTATCCCCAACCCTGATTCCCTTCCCTGTCATCCTAATTTTCACTATCAACTCCTCTATGTATGAATTAAATAATGTTGGGGAGATCACACATCCCTGACGTACTCCTATATTGTTTCTCAGCCATCCAGTGCCAATATCACCTAACGTAAACCTCACCTCATTATCCTCATACAGCTTTCTAACCACCTGTACTACCTTCCTGTCTACCCCTCTGTGTGTCAGTAATGTCAATAACTTGCTCCTATCTACCCTGTCATATGCCTTTTCCAAGTCTAAGAATACAAAGTACAGCACTGTTCCTAACTTTTTATTCTTCTCTATGACCTCCTTCATCACTAGCACATTTTCTACACCACCTCTCCCCTTCCTAAAACCACTTTGTTCCTCTCCGAGCATCCTACTCTCTTCTATCCATGTCCTCAGCTTATCATTTATCACCCATCCAAATGTCTTAGCCAGGGTGTTCATTATTGCTATGGGTCTGTAATTACCTATGTCCAGCCTTGACTTACCCCCTCCCTTGTGTAATAGTGTAACCCTACTTCTGTTCCAATCCTGAGGCACCTCCCCTTCCTCCCGTATCTTCCTGAACAACCCAGCTACTGCCTGCCTTAGTGCCTCCCCTCCATACTCTATAAATTCTCCTAAGATTCCATCCGTCCCACCTGCTTTTCCTATCTTAATAGCACTTACAGCTGCTTCTATGTCCTTCTCCTCTATCTCTATGCTCTCCATTTCCTTAACTTCACTGTATAGATGTGATGCCTCCAATTTTATCTCAAACAGGCCTACTGAATATACCTTTTTGTTTTGTTTAGTATGCCCTTAGATCCTGTATTCCCAAGGTGATACTGCATTATATAAATGTTTTTACTCACATATCATTCATAATTTTATACTATATGTTTATATTAATGTTTATATTAGAATTGTTTCTCCAAACTTTCAAATCCTATGCAGTCATCTCCCCCACAAGACAGTTTTCTATGGAAAGAAATTAATATCATAATCTAATCACTATTAATAGTTATTAACTTGTCAAAATGCTCTCCATAGTCTAATATAATTAACCTACTTAGTTATCTTCTCACAAAACTTTGTTAAGAATGAAGTAATATTGCATCATATGAGGTGATCATGCCCCTGGGCCCGTCGATGTGCAAAAAGTCACGTATACCAAAACGTTCCCCTATATATTAATCCAGAGATCAGGTTCAATAGATATCTAAATGTCACTTATTTAGCGTCAAAATTAATTTCCTATAAACTGATAACTATTTCATGTCTCAATAATCAATTAATAATAAGATCAAAGGAGGAATATTCTCGAAACCCCCCCCCTTCCCCCTCCTCGTCTCCCGCATTTTTTTCCCAGAGAGCGTCATTCAGCTGTAACTTTGATCACGTCCACAGGTGAGTGACATCGCTCTCGAAATCCCTCAATATTAGTGAAATTCAATGCCTCTCACGATTAATATATAATCCATAATCTTCCCCAGTAGCCTGACAATATATGTAAACCCCTATTGAGATCTATTATAAGTGGATAATACCAATTTCCTTCTCTTAAAGAAGGACAACGTGGTTTCAAAACCGCATGGTCCTCTGTTCCCCTACAAAATATTTCATGGTGTACAATATATATTTTTCACGGTAATTTCTATGTTATTGTGACTGTGTATTAACTTCTGAGTTGAGGAAGTGAATTATAGTCATTCAGCTGTAACTTTGATCACGTCCACAGGGAAAGAATGCCTCCACGACAGTTACACCAATTTCTCATTTACTTTCTTTTGTTTTGTAAATAAATGAACGGCTAGAAAGCCAATGCCAAACTTCCGAGTTAAGCCTTAGGGAATTATGTGTCACGTAGGACGGTCTGATAGACCCAGCCCATGTATTAAGGAGTAGGAATCGCGTATTCCTATTTAGTGAAGAAGAATTATACTATGTCTGCATAACCAGAAACATTGAGATCACCTTAATTTCGGAAATCCCCTGAGAAAAGGTTCTTTAACTATTCTCAGGCCCAGTTACAAAATTATAATATTACTTTAAGGTGATGTTTTTCAGGGAAGGGAGTCAAGGGTATAACTTGTAATGTGTGAAGAGTTTGGTATCTCGAGGTGAGATAAGTATTGCCAACTCTGTGTGTTTATTTTCTTTTTGAGGAAGGTTATTTCTGCCATGAGCCATTAAGTTGTTTGATACTATAACTAAGCTGTGTTTCTAAGACTCAATGATCAGCCTGTGATATTCAAAGTATACCATAAATAAATAACCCAAGTAAAATCTGAGAAAGTGATTCCGTGTTAATAATAACCTCCGTTGGTGTGGTAAGGTAAGTGAGGGAAAGTGCTCAACACTCTTGAAAAAGGATATGAAACAAATCCACGAATCCATGTGCCTTATTGAAACTCAGTCCACTCTACCAATTAACTAGATTGTTAAATAAGTTCCCCTTTTCTTTTCATTGGTCACCTATATTTCCCTGGTAGTAATTATTTTCTCTTTAGAATATTTTAACTTCCCTTTAGGAAGAAACTAAATTCCCTGAGAATCCCCTAATTCTCATTAAACCTTTGGGGGTGGTGGCAGCTTTCTTTTTTTAATATTCAGGGAAATATCCAACATCAGGGACCATTAATAAATATAATTAATCAAAGTAAATATCTTGTTAATTGCCATAAGAGTTCCCCATTAGAAGTTAATTTAATGATAAGGCACCACACTGGTGGTCCTTCAGCAGTGAAGTGAAAGTAAAACAAATTAAATAAAGAATAAAATAACAACAATTAACAACAAGAAATAAAAATAACGCCCCCGTCCCCCCCCCGGGCACGACATAGAGCCAAGTTACCCATGTCCTCTTCCTCTTCCCCATTCCATATAATCCTTTTCCAGTAATCCTCTATCACATGCACCACCTCCTTCTCGCTGCGTGTGTGATACCTCCAATTTGATCTCAAATAGGCCTTACTGAATGTACCTTTTTGTTTTAGTTATGCCCTTAGATCCTGTATTCCCAAGGTGATACTGCATTATATAAATGTTTTTACTCACATGTCATTCATAATTTTATACTATATGTTTATATTAATGTTTATATTGGAATTGTTCCTCCAAACTTTCAAATCCTATGCAGTCATTCCCCCCCACAAGACAGTTTTCTATGGAAAGAAATTAATATCATAATCTAATCACTATTAATAGTCATTAACTTGTCAAAATGCTCTCCATAGTCTAATATAATTAGCCTACTTAGTTATCTTCTCACAAACCTTTGTTAAGAATTATGTAATATTACATCATGTGAGGCGAACACGCCCCAGGGGCCTGTCGAGCTGAGAAAAGTCACGTACACCAGAATTTTCCCCTATATAGTAATCCAGATATCAGCTTCAATAGATATCTAAATGTTACTTATTTAGCGTCAAAAATAATTTCCTATAAGCTGATAACCATTTCATGTCTCAATAATCAATTAATAATAAGATCAAAGGAGGATTATTCTCGAAACCACCCCTTCCCCCTTCTCATCTCCCGCCTTTTTCCCAGAGAGCGTCACTCAGATTCAACTTTTGATAACGTCAACAGGTGAGTGACATCGCTCTCGAAATTCCTCAATATTTGTGAAATTCAATGCCTCTCACCATTATTATATAGTCCATAATCTTCCCCAGTAGCCTGACAATATATGTAAACCTCTATTGAGATCTATTATAAGTGGATAATACCAATTTCCTTCTCTTAAAGAAGGACAACGTGGTTTCAAAACCGCATGGCCTCCTGTTGTCCCCCCAAAAAAAATAATATTTCATGGTGAACAATATATATTTTTCATGGTAATTTCTATGTTATTGTGACTGTGTATTAAGTTCTGAGTTAAGGAAGTGAATTATACTGACTCAGATTCAACTTTTGATAACGTCAACAGGGAAAGAATGCCTCCACGACAGTTACACCAATTTCTCATTTACTTTCTTTTGTTTTGTAGTTAAATGAATGGCTAGAAAGCCCATGCCAAATTTCCGAGTTAAGCCTTAGGGAACTATGTGTCACGTAGGACGGTCTGATAGACCCAGCCCATTTATTCAGGAGTAGGAATCGCGTATTCCTACTTAGTGAGGAAGAATTATACTATGTCTGCATAACCAGAAACAATGAGATCACCTTAATTTCGGCAATCCCCTGAGAAAAGGTTCTTTAACTGTTCTCAGGCCCAGTTACAAAATTATAACATTTTTTTTAAGGTGATATTTTTCAGGGAAGGGAGTCAAGGGTATAACTTGTAATGTGTGAAGAGTTTGGTATCTCGGGGTGAGATAAGTATTGCCAATTCTGTGTATTTATTTTCTTTTTTGAGGAAGGTTATCTCTGCCATGAACCATTAAGTTGTCTGATACTATAACTAAGCTGTGTTTCTAAGATTCAATGATCAGCCTGTGATATTCAAAGTATACAGTAAATAAATAACTCAAGTAAAACCTGAGGAAGTGATTTCGTGTTATAATAACCTCCGTTGGTGTGGTAAGGTAAGTGTGGGGAAGTGCTCAACACTCTTGAAAAGGATATGAAACAAATCCACGAATCCATGTGCCTTATTGAAACTCAGTCCACTCCACCAGCTAACTAAATTATTAAATTAGTTCCCTCCTTTTCTTTGTTGGTCGCCTATATTTACCCTGATAGTAATCATTTTCACTTTCGAGTATTTTAACTTCCCATTTAGGAAGAAACTAAATTCCCTGAGAATCCCTTAATTCTCATTAAACCTTTGGGGGTGGTGGCAGCTTTCTTTTTTTAATATTCAGGGAAATAACCAACATCAGGGACCATTAATAAATATAATTAATCAAAGTAAATATCTTGTTAATTGCCATAAGAGTTCCCCATTAGAAGTTAATTTAATGACAAGGCACCACACTGGTGGTCCTTCAGCAGTGAAGTGAAAGTAAAATCAATCAATCAATACAAGCATTTAAATAAATATCGTGCCCCTGAACCAGCCTCTCCTTCAGAGGCACGACACTTGCCTCCCTGCCATTCACCTTCAGCTTAACCTCCTGGTGTGCACCTGTTCCACCCAGGTTCCACCCACCGCCTCCAAGCTTCCTTTTCTCTCTCCCTCCGTGGCATGCTGCTCAGTGTCTTTGCCTGTTCTTCCTCCCACTTCCCTATCTTCCCTCTAATGATTGACTGGGCTCCTTTCTTCGCCTCTACATACCTGTCCCACGCCTCTGCTCACTCTGCTTCGTACCTTCCTCCATTTCGCTTTGTCCGTCTATCTAAGTTCTTTTGCTTCCTATTTTCCCTTTTCCTGCTACCTCCTCATCCCAGCATCCCTTCAGTTTTATTTTCCCTACCATGAACTTCTTTACTCCAACGGACTTCTTCGCCTGACGTTTTATGTGTTCCTTAATGTCCCCCTTCCCATTCGCTCACTGTCCTTCCTATCTCTTCTATCTCTCCTGGCATGGTTTCACCCATTTCTCTGCAGTAAGCTATCCAATCTGCGTTCTTTATATCCCACTTTTCTTTCCAGGATTCCTTCTTAACTCCCATGCTTTTCCTTGTCTTCCCGCATGTGATCCCTATTAGGATGTGGTCTGAAAAGTCTATTGCTTCATTTTTCCATATTCTGCAACCCTGCTTCTCTACCTGATCATTTACCAGCACATAATCTATTGCAGACTCACTTCTCCTATCTCTCCTGGTCACCGGGTCTTCTAACTTCCGGTTCTTGATCCTTAGCTCTGTATCCTCAACAAACTCTAATATCATCTGTCCGTTTCTGTTAACGACCTCCTCCATTAGCCCTATATGCCCATTCAAGTCCCCCATTACTACCCATCTATTCCTCCCTACCTTTTCCTTAATGCTTTTCAATGTCTCATACAGCTTCTTATTATCTTCGTAGTTAATACGGCTCTCAACTCCCATATACACCACAGTCACCCACCAATCAGTCTCCTGTTCCCTAACCTTTACTGTTATTATATCTCCCTTATTATACCCCAGTCCACTGTCCACCTCCCTAGTTAACTTGATCTCCTCTATGCTCCTACCCTCCTTTTCCCTCATAATTACTCCCATCTCTCCACCTTTCTTCTCTCCAGTTTGCCTACCTCTACCGATTACTACCTAGTCCCCTTCACTCCACCCAACGTTATCATCCCACCCAGTCTCACCTACTCCTATCACATCATACCCCCTCCCTTCTTCTATCAACGTCCTCCACTTTCCTTCACTCCACCCATTCGTGTTTAGGAAGGCAAGCAGCATCTCTCCCCTCCGCGCCCTTCCCTATTCCTGCCTGCCTGTCCTGGCCTCCTCCCAGTGCTGGGCCCACTCCACCACATTCCACGCCATCCACACCTTCCCGATGTTGGACATGTGGACACCGTCCTGCACCCACACTTTCCTCAAGTCCATCCTTTCCCACAGTTTCAACCCATCACACCCCCAGTCCTCCAGGTTTGCAACACACACTCTGTTTAACCGTTTCCTCTCCTGCCCAAAACTCCCTCTCTTCTTGCCTCGCCTCATAGGGATGCACATCACCAAGGGCCGCCTGCTGATTTTCCCCTTCACCATGCTTACTATTTCCTCCATCACCCTCGTAGTTTCTGTTCCACCTATCCTCTCCAAACCGTTCCCTCCTCCCTCCACCAGCACCAGATCCTCAGTCATTAATTGGCTGAGGTTATCCTCCACAGTCTTGCGGATGTCCCTGATGCTAGCTCCTGACACACTTCTGTCTACAATTTCGTACCTGTCTTTTGACAGAGAGTGGATCGCCTGTCCCACTCCCCGCATGAGGCTGTCTCCAAACACCCACAGTCTACTGCTTCCTCCCTTGCCAGCTGTCCTCAGGAATGGCTGCTTACTATCAAGCACCTTCTCCCAGGAGTGTTGTCCCACTCCCATCCACGTCCCTGGCCTCTCCCTGCCATGGTCCCCTCGCTCCCTCGGGCCACTGTTCTCCTGCTCCTTCCTATTGTAATCCTCCTGTTCCCTCCTAGTCCTTTCCTTCCTCAACATTGCTCAGCTAATTAGAGGTCCGACACTCACCCACCTCAACACTTTGTCGTTATGCTGGCTTGTTCGGCCTATGGCTGCTCGAACCTTGTCTTCTGGGAAGCCCATTGCCAATGTAGCTTTAATGATATCCAGTTCCATAAGAGGATCGAGCTCCTCCTCAGTAATGGTTGTTTGAGCCCCGCTGGATGAACTGGCGTTGTTGTCTGGCTGAGACCGCAGGTAAGGTGGCTTCACCTGCAACCTTAATTCTATCTGACATTTAAGTATTAACCTCGGGAAAACATGCTAACGTTATCTCTATATTATCCTAATCCTGTTTTTGTGTTTGTAATATCAAACCAAAGTATTCTTACCATTCTTCTATATACCAGTCTTGATTTGTTTTGGATATGATATTATTGCCTGTGTTAATTAAGATGTTCGAGATACTTTATTTCGAAAACTGCTGATATATCCTTTTTTTAATTCATCTCTAGTTATGTTATGCACTAAGACCTAAGTGATGAAAACCAGAATAATTATGGTGTTGATATAGGATGGATTCAATATATGATGTATAATATGGCTATTACTTTATGGTGATGTATTTATTGTTTAGATTAAATATTTATTTATAACAAGGCTTTTGATTTTATTATTTTCAGTCTAAGACAGTTTGATAGTAATACTGTTTTATTTAATTTTGCCCTAAAGGTTCCTCGAGATTAAATTGTCAAAACCAAATAGTCCCAAAAATTTGATGGCAAGTTTTGAACTCTTGACTCCCTTTATGCTTTTATATTATCTCTCAAATAATAATAAATTTCCTTTGCAGGTTAAACGGGTGAAGCCACCTTACCTGCGGTCTCAACCGGCCAACAACGCCAGGTCATTCAGCGGGGCTGAGACCAGGGTTGTGGAGTCGGTAATCAAAACACCCGACTCCGACTCCAACTCCAACTCCGACTCCGACTCTTTGACTTTTTGTGTATCCGACTCCGACTCCGACTCTGATCCCTGGGTATAATAATTTTCTTATTTCCTTTTTTTTCCATAATTTTTAAAAATGCATTTCATAACAACTACAGGCTACCTTTTAATCCCATGTCCTTAAAGGTTTGAGTCAAAGGGTTATAGCTATGTTATTTTGACTTTTCTATTGTTTATTCTTGAAAATATAAAAATACATATGAGACTATGACAAAATGAAATTTCTTTTGAATTCAATAAAACAATATAAAAGCATGTAATAACTATTCATAATAAAAGGAACTTCCATCTTATTATCTACGTTTGGCACAAATTAATCAGAGAATGTTAAGAGTAAAGTTTTGCCAAAATGAAATTTCCTCTGAATTTAATAAAAAAATATAAACGCATGTAATATATATTCATAATAAAAAGAACTTCCATCTTATTATCTACTTTTGGCACAGATTAATGCCGACAGATAGCAGCACTGATATGATTACTCATTTTCTCGGGTGGAAATAAAGTGTGTGGTATATTTAAAAAGTGGTATTTTTGTGATTTATGTAGTCTCTGAAATTTATGTTGAGGTCGGAGTCGGAGTCGGAGTCGGGACATTTTTACCGACTCCGACTCCAACTCCAGCAGCACCAAATTCCTTCCGACTCCGACTCCACAGCCCTGGCTCAGACAACCATTACTGAGGAGGAGCTCGACCCTCTTATGGAACTGGACATCATTAAAGCTACATTGGCAATAGGCTTCCCAGGAGGCAAGGTTCGAGCAGCCCTGCGCAGAAAATTAAAACAAACAGGGTTGCCTTTCTTCAGATTGGAAACTTGCAGAGGTGGGCGCGATTCGAAAAAATTGAAGTCCGATTAGCGATTACCGATTCGCCAGCTCGTCAAGTCCGATTCGATTATCCGATTCGGTTGCCAAAAAATCTAAGTCCGATTAGCGATTATCCGATTATCCGATTTCGATTAAAGTTTTTAAAAGCGATTCGATATTTTTAAAAGCGATTCAATGTTTTTAAAGCTATTTTCAATGTTTCTAAAGGGAATTTAATGCTTTTTTTGCCCTAGCAGCAGCAGCAGCACTTCCTCTCACGACGACTGGCTCTAAACTGGTGCGGCGCGTCACTTAACCGATGAGACGCATACGAAAAACCAGAACTAAACACGTATTATACCAACTTTATACTTGTAAAATATAACCTTTTTATTATAATTTATATGATTTAATAATTAATCATATTTTGCGCATTATATTATAGAGAAAATACTAAAGTGTGAATAGAATAAAGCGAAAAAATATTTACTTGAGAAAAATATAGAAAAATTTATTAAGAAACTGCTATTGCGAAAATACAAAGACGACGTCGACCTGGATTAATCGCAAATCGCTTTAAATTTTCGGCAGTCCGATTGCGATTATCCGATTCGTTTGGCGGGGGTTAGTCCGATTCGATTATCCGATTCGAAAATGCGAGTCCGATTAATCGGATAATCGGACTTTCGAATCCGATTGCCCACCTCTGGAAACTTGCATTGAGGCTGTCCTTCAATACATGGAGGAGGAGACGCGGCTGGCCCTCCAACAGTCATCAAGCAGGAGTGTGGAAGCAGAGGCAGCAGCTAAGCAGGGGGCAAAGTTGCAGACGCTACAGGCAACAAGTGACAGGCAGGCAACACTCCCCTCTGCGACCTCAGACACTCCTACGACCAACACTACTGCTACTGCTTCCACTTCCTTCTCCTCCTCCTCCTCCTCCTCCCTATCCTCTTCATCAGCTGGTCCTTCCTCCCACCCTGATCCAGGAGCATCCAGTTCAGAGGAGCCCATGGATACAGAATCGTGCCCTATATCCCCGACTGATGATGTCCTGAGCCAGGCCGATCAGGTCATTGGCTTGGCAGAACAGGCTCTCAACGCTGCACCCACTTCATCATCATCATCCACCCCAAACCCTTCTTCAGGGCCCTCTCAAGAAACCTCGGCCATCTCCACACCTACTACCCCTCCTCCCACTGGTGACTCCCATGATCCTCTGCCATCCTTCAGTGGTGGTGCTTCCTCTTCCTCCTCCAATGCTCCTGATGCTGTGATGAAACCCCAGACCTGTGAGTTTGAGTGATTTGAAACTATAATTATATTATTGATTTACCGTAAACCAATGGCTTGGCACCTCAAATACAGACTAAATGATTACCTACTTGAAATTCCAAACTACTTTTAATCCACAAACTAACTAAATTTTGACATAAACAAACACGAGTTCATATCCATCTAAGAAAAATTAAAATTTTGAAAAAAAATTGACTATGGTAAAGGGTTAGAGACATGTTTGGCTGGTTCAACAAAATGATTAATTCAGAAATGACTTCAGAGCCGATGGAGCCGGTAGTTTGGTGGTGTATCTGTAGATAATGCATTGGATTAGATTTAATTGCTTTTGAAGAGTCACATTAATTAATTCAGTGAGACAAAATTCACTTCCACTCATCCACCTGTATATTTTCTATAATTAATCCAATTAAATACACCTATTCCTCATCTTTATCATCATCATACTATTATTATCATTATCTGTCATTAATTTCCCTTCCGCCCATCCCACACAGCTCAAGAACTTGCTGCTGAGTTGGAGAAAATGTGTAAGGTATGTATGGATGCTGAGATTGACATGGTGTTCCTGCCTTGTGCCCACATGGTCACCTGCTCATCATGTGCCCTGGCCCTCACGCAATGCCCCATCTGTCGCAACGATATTAAATTTGCCATCAAACCAATCCTCTCCTGAACGTAGAGTGATGCTTTTTGAAGTATTTTATTTTTTGTATTTGTTTTGAGGTAGAAAGTCCATTAACACTTTTATTGTTTCAGTACCAAGAGTCCAGTCGTCTCCTATAAATAAGGTTTGAGTTTGATTGTTTGATTTGGTTCAATTTCATTACGTTTTTAGGCTTAGTGTTTAGTATTGGAGGAGGGTGACACCCGCTTATCTACCCAGGCTGCCTTCCATTGCTTCGTGACATACAGTAGGTAGTGTGATGGGTAATAGATCAAGTTAGATGGAATATTGATAGGATGACTACAATGTATATCTTGGATGAGACGACTGCCTGCTTTGGTAAATAATTAATCAGTTATAACCTAAGGAGTGTAATATGTGTACCTACTTAATATGCTATTAATCTTTGTCTCAAGTAATCTTTAAAGTGTATATCAGTGGCGTATGGTGGTTTCTGTCACTGGGTGTGCTGAACAGTGATTCTGTCCATAACTAACATATCTAATTACTGGTTTGTGTTTGTGTGTGTGTGTGTGTGTGTGTGTGTGTGTGTGTGTGTGTGTGTGTGTGTGTGTGTGTGTGTGTGTGTGTGTGTGTGTGTGTGTAATTACAATTTTATAGTTATTCATACTGTTAGTTGGAAAATAGAGCAAATTTTATGTATAAATTTAGAATAATTAAATTTATTCATTTTGATTAGCTAAGCTTACCACCTAAATTACACAGTTGAGTGGTTGACATACCTGATTACTTATAATTCAATTCTATTCTTCGTTTTTTTTATATAAACTTGTTCATGACTGCATCATAGAAAGAGCCTCTCTGTTTAACTTTAGTCACCAAGTTCTTTTCTATGAAGAGCAAACTGAGGTCACTCAGCCGGAAATGGCTCCCATTATGTGGCACTTGACACCTCGCAGCAGTCCTCAAGGTCACTGTCACAACTCACTGAGACTTTCCTAACTTGAAGGGACATTGAATCTCACCTTTTCTGCCTGCATATAATGACTAGGCTGTGCTTGATGTAAGGTAAACATTTAAACAAAACAATGAACATATATGGTTTTATGGATGGTGACAAATACAATATCTGTACTACAATTTGTTTTACATCCTTTATGTATGCATCAAGGACCTTTTTTTTAACCAAATGTTTCCAATGGATGGTGAATCAACACTCACCAGGTGATACAACACTTCAAATTGGGTAGAAAGTAGCAACTTGATTTTAGGTGCATCTGTGTGATTAGTTAGGTTGATTTAGAAGACATCATGACGATATCTTACAATATATGCTTTTCCGACGGAAATGAATGTCAAAATCATTCTAATTGGATCAAAATCTATAGGAAAAGTGTTGTTTATATGCAGATGCAATATTGTGTAGATGTAAAATTTTGACCAACGTAGATATTATCTGACTCTGTGCCCATGTGCCCCCTGCCCACTGAATCTTACTGGCAACATCATTATCAACACTAGTTCACTATTTACGATATGAACAGCGGCAGTCCAGCGCGTAATCCTTCAGACCATAATATACGTGTCGGCCCGTCTCCCAGTGACGTCGCATCCTTTTCATTTCGTGTAATTTCTCAATGAGGAGGTAATTATATGCCTCTAAACCTTCACATATAATACATCCTACATTTCTCTTGATGTTCGATGCCACAACAGTGTAATTATAAGTCATAATGAGGTGTACTTACAATATGAACAACGGTAGTCCAGCGCTTGATCTTCCAGGCCCACTGACGTCTCATAATTGTAAGATTAAACGAGTACTTACCAAGTATGAAGTTTGATAGTAATTTCACGAACATTTAACGACGTCACAGTGGTGCACAATGAGACGCTCTACTACCATTCCACCATCAGTCCGTTTAGAGAGTAGGTTTTAGGAAGCAGCCACCAACTACCACTGAGAGCCCATGCCACAAAGTGAACTCGGTGAATAGATAGGGCAGGGAGGGAGGGCATTGTGCACCACTGTGACGTCGTTAAAGGTTCGTGAAATTACGATCAAACTTCATGCTTGGTAAGTACTCGTTTAATCTTACAATTTCACGTCACAATATTTAACTGACGTCACAGCGGTACCCAATGAGAGCTTTAGAGAGGTTCCTAAAACCTACCAAATCACACAAATTTCAGAAAAATGGTCAGTATGGAGCCGTGAAAAAGAAAATCCATAGGAACAAAGTAAAGCACAACACTGTAATTCAGAAGATAGAAAACATTAACAATTATCAAAAAAATAGTGAAACACAGTCCCACAGGAACATGGAAAGAAAAATCACCCATCACCCATACCTAAAATGGGGTCAAAGAACCGTCACATTAAACCCTGAGCAGAGGAAAAGGCCAAACATTATATGACAAAATTGCCCTCGCAAATTGTCCATGCTGAGCGATGGGCTTCCGGTAGTGTTGCGTAAAGGTCGACTCCCTGGCCCAACCAATGGTGGAGACACTCGTGGATAACGGCAAAACCAGGGCCGCCTTGCTGGACGATGCAGATCTAGTCGAATGGGGAGAAAATATAGTAAAGTCAATGCCAGCAGCCCCCATCACATCTCTCACCAACGACGCAAAGTATCACGAGAGGCCAGCCGTACTGGAGGTCGTGTCGTCAAGAAAAACCCTGTAAGTGCTCCTCGGAAGGTCGTTGTCCTATCAAGATAATGCTTAAAGGTGTGCACAAGGCATAAGCAGTTGTCATGCGGGTAAGCCTCAAAGACCACCCTTGACAGAAGGACCCCAGGATGGGAAGTTTTCACCAGATCGCCAATTCCTAAAACAACCCGAGTCTCAGAGACAAACAAATTTCTTGTGTCCAGCAAATGCGAGGTCTGGCTACGTTGGCCAGTCAACAAGAACATAAAAACGACTAATTTTATGGATAACTGAGGAAAGGACAAATCCTCCGTGGGACCCAGACTGCAGATATTAATTCAGAACTAGCTGAGGATCCCAAGTCATGAAACGGAAAACTAAAGGATGTTGTCCCGCAGGACGTCCATCAAAAGTAGCAACTGCAGAGATGCCAGACCGGATAGTGTTCATAGAGCTGTACCCGCGGCCTGTCCCCCGTTTAAATTCTGACAAAAGATAGTCCAGAAGGACATACACAGGTGGTAGAAACGGATCCACTTCCCTGCCGAGGCAAAATGACAGCCAATTGTTGATACGCGGCCCATATTGAGCCTTCGTGCTAGATCTCCAGGACCGAAGGATAAACTGGGCAACCTCTGTCGAAAGGCCTCGACGTGTGAACGCTGCCCGGAGAGCACCATCGCTGTCAAGACCAACCCCCGATCCCGAGGGTGTGCAAGAGTTAGCTGTTGCGGTAAAAGCAGAGGACAGCGTGGAAGCAAGACTGGATCGGCTGCCAATATTTGAAGGGCCGCCGGAAACTACACCTGAGTTGGCCACAGTGGGAAAATCATCAGCGCCGTCGCCCCGTAGTCTTGCAGTTTCCGGAGAGCCCTGGATATCACACTGAAAGGTGGAAAGCATATAAACTCTTCCCACCCCAATCCAAGGTAAAGGCATTAATGCACATAGCAGATGGGTCTGGCCTCCAAGAAACATAGTCAGGTAACTGAGCATTTATCTGTGTAGCAAAAAGATTGATATCAGGAGTATAAAAACGCTGACAAACCATCCTGAAAATACACGTGTGATGCCTCCAATTTTATCTCAAACAGGCCTTACTGAATGTACCTTTTTATTTTGTTTTAGTTATGCCCTTAGATCCTGTACTCCCAAGGTGATACTGCATTATATAAATGTTTTTACTCACATATTCATAATTTTATACTATATGTTTATATTAATGTTTATATTGGAATTGTTCCTCCAAACTTTCAAATCCTATGCAGTCATCCCCCCCACAAGACAGTTTTCTATGGAAAGAAATTAATATCATAATCTAATCACTATTAATAGTCATTAACTTGTCAAAATGCTCTCCATAGCCTAATATAATTAGCCTAATTAGTTATCTTCTCACAAACCTTTGTTAAGAATGATGTAATATTACATCATGTGAGGCGATCACGCCCCAGGGGCCTGTCGAGCTGAGAAAAGTCACGTACACCAGAATTTTCCCCTATATAGTAATCCAGAGATCAGGTTCAATAGATATCTAAATGTTACTTATTTAGCGTCAAAATTAATTTCCTATAAGCTGATAACCATTTCATGTCTCAATAATCAATTAATAATAAGATCAAAGGAGGAATATTTTCGAAACCCCCCTTCCCCCTCCTCGTCTCCCGCCTTTTTTTCCCAGAGAGCGTCACTCGAGATTCAACTTTTGATAACGTCAACAGGTGAGTGACATCGCTCTCGAAATTCCTCAATATTTGTGAAATTCAATGCCTCTCACCATTATTATATAGTCCATAATCTTCCCCAGTAGCCTGACAATATATGTAAACCTCTATTGAGATCTATTATAAGTGGATAATACCAATTTCCTTCTCTTAAAGAAGGACAACGTGGTTTCAAAACCGCATGGCCTCCTGTTGTCCCCCCCCAAAATAATATTTCATGGTGTACAATATGTATTTTTCATGGTAATTTCTATGTTATTGTGACTGTGTATTAACTTCTGAGTTAAGGAAGTGAATTATACTGACTCGGGATCCAACTTTTGATAACGTCAACAGGGAAAGAATGCCTCCACGACAGTTACACCAATTTCTCATTTACTTTTTTTTGTTTTGTAGATAAATCATCGGCTAGAAAGCCAATGCCAAATTTCCGAGTTAAGCTTTAGGGAACTATGTGTCACGTAGGACGGTCTGATAGACCCAGCCCATGTATTCAGGAGTAGGAATCGCGTATTCCTACTTAGTGAGGAAGAATTATACTATGTCTGCATAACCAGAAACATTGAGATCACCTTAATTTCGGAATCCCCTGAGAAAAGGTTATTTAACTGTTCTTAGGCCCAGTTACAAAATTATAATATTACTTTAAGGTGATGTTTTTCAGGGAAGGGAGTCAAGGGTATAACTTGTAATGTGTGAAGAGTTTGGTATCTCTGGGTGAGATAAGTATTGCCAACTCTGTGTATTATTTTTCTTTGAGGAAATTTATCTCTGCCATGAACAATTAAGTTGTCTGATACTATAACTAAGCTGTGTTTCTAAGAATCAATGATCAGCCTGTGATATTCAAAGTATACAGTAAATAAATAACTCAAGTAAAGTCTGAGGAAGTGATTTCGTGTTATAATAACCTCCGTTGGTGTGGTAAGGTAAGTGTAGGGAAGTGCTCAACACTCTTGAAAAAGGATATGAAACAAATCCACATACCCAAGTGCCTCATTGAAACTCAGTCCACTCTACCAACTAACTAAATTGTTAAATTAGTTCCCTTTTCTTTTCATTGGTCGCCTATATTTCCCAGGTAGTAATTATTTTTTCTTTCGAATATTTTAACTTCCCTTTAGGAAGAAACTAAATTCCCTGAGAATCCCCTAATTCTCATTAAACCTTTGGGGGTGGTGGCAGCTTTTTTTTTTTTTTTTTAATATTCAGGGAAATAACCAACAATCAGAGACCATTACTAAATATAATTAATCAAAGTAAATATCTTGTTAATTGCCATAAGACTTCCCCATTAGAAGTTAATTTAATGACAAGGCACCACACTGGTGGTCCTTCAGCAGTGAAGTGAAAGTAAAATTAATCAATCAATACAATCATTTAAATAAATCACGTGCCCCTGAATCAGCCCCTCCTTCAGAGCACGACACACGGCTATAACATCCTCTCACCATCCATCCTACTGACTCTAGACTCTGTGTCTGCTGTCACATTGTATAAACCCTGTACATGCTGTGCCAACAAAATAATATCCCTAGAAGCAGCCCACTCAAAAAACTGTTCTGTAAAAGCATGAAGTGTAGGTCGTGTGCTACCACAATGATCAATCCATGCAACCGCAGTGGTGTTGTCAGAGCGAAGCCTAATATGAGCCATTCTTATCCCGACAAAGTGACTGCAAGCCCAATAGAATGGCCCTTAACTCCAAAGAGTTTAAATGATCCAGCTCCTTGTGGGCCCAGTGACCTCCAGTTGTAAAGTCCCCCATCGAAGCACCCCAGCCAGTCAGGCAGGCATCTGTAAACAGCTAACATGTTGGAGAAGAAGAGCGAGCATCTCAAACAACGCAGGAATTATAATTGCCATAGGACCGATAGAGATCCCTGATACGAATAATCTCCAGGTACCTGTAACAGAAAGGAGCTAACTCTACAGCAGGCTCAGAAGCCACCGCTAAACCAATAAAAGAGGACAAGTCTTGTAAGGTGATATCTCTGTTGAGGAGGAGCAAACCTTTTTCCCTGATGTGCTCCCTCCTACAGGAGGGCAAAGTCAAGGAAACAGAGTCAAGAACCACATTAAGGAATGTAACCTTCTGGGTAGGCTCCAGGACCGACTTCCGCACATTGATGGTGAGATCCAGAGAATGAAGAAGTGCAAGGCATAGCTCACCTGGGCCCGCGAGGCCTCTACCAATGAAGCAATAAAAAGACAGTCATCTAAATAACAAGCCACAACCATTCCAAGATACCGAAGGTGGGAGAGGACAGGTTTCAGTAACTTTGTAAAGGTGCGAGGAGCAGAAGTTAACCCCTGAGGGAGACAAGTAAATTTAAAAGCGCAGCTCTTCCACCAAAACTGAAGCCACTTCCTATCCTCAGGCCTAACATAAACTGAATAATAGGCGTCCTTGAAATCAACTGTAACAAAAAAACCAGTTAGGGAGGAATAAAGGAATCACATCCTTCAGAGTGTCCATCTTAAAAAAAAAAGAATATAAGGCACATAAACATTAAGGTCCATCAAGTTTAGAATAACCCTCGCCAGCCTGAACCGGCTTTATGATGGGAAACAAAACCGTGATCTTCAGGTAAACAAAGCTCCACTATTGACTGTTTGAGGAACTGATATAAGGCATCGTTCAGGGTCTGATCATCCGCCCGAGACAGGGCGAGAGTACGTGGAGGCACAGTCTGAAAAGGTATGGACACAAATTCTAGAAAAGTTTCCCTTCACCACATCATGAATCCAAGGATCCTGCATGAGACCCCCACAGTAGGTTAGCAGAGAAAATCTTACACCCTCTAAAGATATCAGGTATATTAACTAGAGGAGGAAACCCGGAACTCACTGGAGAGGTTACTGCAGCTTCGGCCCATGCATTCCCCTCTCCTGGGGAGGCTGCTGGCCTAAAAAAGGCCGGGACTGGAAGTAGCACTTGCCAAGATACTAATGTGGCAAGAAAGCAACAGCTGCTTCCATTCCTAGGTCAGGTCACTTTGGGAATCACTTTTGAGTGTATGTAACACATCACTTTCCCTCACTAGCACAAGTTACTTAGGTGTTATTACAGTGTTACACCCGTCTCATTATGAAGGTCACCTAGGCGTTAAAGGGTGTGTTTTGCACATATAACACACTCATCTATTGCTTTTCTGTCACAATGACTTCGTTCATCAGATGTAAATTGTTACTTATTTGTTACTTGTTGTCGTTATTTAACAGGTCCCACTCAGCCAATGGCGCTCAGCAGGACCGTTCACATATGATTTTATCAAAGAGCATATGAATCACGAACAGTCATGTCATCAAGGTTGTAGCACTCAGAGAATAAGTATGTCTTTATTGTGTTAACAACTGACCACGGAGGCCGACCTAACCCTCACCGTTAGGTTAAATTTTTATAGGTTAGGTTAAGTTAGATAAAAAGTGAAGTTGGAAAGTTTGAATCAAGCAACACAAGAACAATGTCGGGTTCGGCTGGTGTAACACTGTAAATTTACCATTATTTTCATGTTAATGAGCCCCATCACTGTGTTGGGAGTGCCACCATAAAGATGTTGCAGAGTGCCATCGTAATGGTGCAGCAGTGTCACCGTAATAATGCAGCAGTAATGGACACAGATAAACAAGTTACTAACATCCCCTCCAGGCACGGGAGAGCGCTCAGCTGACGTGAGGGCCTAACACATGAAGGCGGAAAAACGCAAGCTAGAGGAGGGAGTGTGGATATATCTACCAAAAACCGACTCCTCTTAGCAAAATTATCTAAGTCGTCCTTCTCCAAGCTCCCACGCTTCTTGCTACTCGAGGACGTAGAAGAGGGACGCCTCACGCCTGGGTGGCGACGTTAAACTGCGCAACCAGAGAGACAGAGAGGGTCAGATAAACACCATATGTTATCTCCTAGGGCGGTAGGAACCAACCCACAGCTTCAAACTGCATAGTAAATAATACATACGTCAGTAAAAGCATCCGTAGATCCAGATATATTTCACCCACAGTCAACTTAGGACTGTATAGGAGAAAGCTTCCCAGGCAAACTTTAACCAGGGAGAAGCGAAGTCAGATAAACACCATATGTTGTCTGCTAGGGCTGTAAGAAACAACCCACAGCTCCAATCTGCATAGTAAATAATACATATGGCAGTAAATGCATCCGTAGATCCAGATATATTTCACCCACAGTCAACTTAGGACTGTATAGGAGAAAACTTCCCAGGCAAACTTCAACCAGGGAGAAGCGAAGCAGCTGACGTGTTGACTGAGGGGAGGTAGACTCAGAACTGATGGTGGAATGGTAGTAGAGCGTCTCATTGGGTACCGCTGTGACGTCAGTTAAATATTGTGACGTGAAATTTTTATTTCGTATTATATCTCATTGAGGAGATAATTATTTGCCTACCAACCTATTCATATAATACATCCTTCATTTCCCTTGCTGTCCCATGCCTCTATAGTGTATTTATAAGTCATTATCTTATGGTCCAACTCTCCACGCAAATGTCAACAAGTCCTGCCCATAACGGACTGCGGCGACACATTTTATTAAATAGCTCGAAAAGTATGAGGCTTACGTAAAAAATGTATAGATTAATAAAGAGGGAGCAGAAAACGCCCGTTCTTTTGAGCTATCGTATAATGATAATGGAATATTAATAACCAAGAAAATGCCACATTTATTATTTTTCAAAAAACATGACTTTCATCCTCATTATCTCCAAAGCTATTAGAGATATTAGAAATGATATTGCATCATCGGATAGACTTTGTCTAACTCTACCGATTTGTCTCTATGCATATGGTGCATAATTGTGCTGTAAAACGGCATCAAATGTTTTTGACGTAAATAATAAAAGAAATATTTCCCACACAAACGTAAAAAAGCATTATGAATTAAACATGTTCATCTTCAATAGGCAATAACAAGCTATATTGAGTAATTTTCTTGAATTTAGAATGATGACCAGTATATTGTCGTGGCAATTTACACCTCTTGGCATTTTTTCTCGAAATCACGTTTTATTAAATAACTCGAAAAGTATGAGGTTTACGTAGAAAAAAGTATAGAGTGGTAAAGAGAGCAGAAAACGCCAGTTTTTTTAAGCTATAGTATATGGACAGTGGAATGACGTAACACATCCTCAACGGCGAAGGAAATTAATAAGTCTGTCACAATCATGACTTTTAACGATGAACCAAGTCATCAATACGTCATGATTATTTTATGATCTCAACTCTAATTTTAGCAATAAAATGAAATAACAAAATCTACAAAAGGCTAATAAAACAGCGAAGCAATAAAATATTAAAATATAGCAGGCATATTATGGTCGAATAAAACTAAGCAAAATCACTAAGAAATCAGGTCATGTTATGCAATAAAATTGTTAGGAACACTTTGTGCTTAGAATATATTTTATATTTTTTTTATATCTTGATAAACAGTCAGTGTAAAACTACAAACCCTTGTCACCAGTGAGTCGGGTCTCTTCGAATGCAAACCTGATTCTTTGACTAACACATCCATTGGTTACACATTCATGTTTAGCTTCATTACAGTATAAGATCAAGTCATGTTGAAGTATGTTATAATGCATCTGTGTGTTTAAGGTGATTGGGAACAGTAGAAACGATTAAAAGAATGAAGCTTATCTATCCTTCTTCTTCTTCTTCTTCTTCTTCTTTTGACCTATTCCGCTTTATTTCGCTTTGTAGGTCGTCTCACGTCCACTTCTTTCTTCTATCTCTTTCTGTAGATTTTGCTGTTCAATTTTGCTCAGTCAGTCTCTTTCTCCTTTCCGTCCTCTGTAGCAGAACCTTTTTAGTACACTTCACCACTCTTTCAGTTTCCTTGTCTCCATACAATCCCAGTACAGTGGTGATTCCTCCATCCATTTCATCTAGTCTCTTGCTCCATTCTTCCTCACCAATAATCTCTGTAATTCCTTCTACCAGCTGTCTTTTCTCTTCGTATCTATCACAAACCACTTTCATATGTTCTACTGTTTCCTTCACTCCCTCACATAATCCACAGCTGTTCTTGTTCATCCCTATTTCTGCCACTCAGTTCTAATGTACCCGTCCTTGCCTTAAACAGTAATTTACTTCCCTAATCCCCTACGTGCCACTCTATCCTCCCAGGTTTCTGTTTCCTACTGTACCACTTCAGTGTAAACTTCTTCTCTATTCCTGATCTCCACCTTCTCCATCCGTTGTCCTCTATCCTCCTGATTATATCCCTGACTTTCAGTCTATTCCACTCTTCTTCTAGATTCTCCTTTCTCTTCGATCCATTAACCTCTCCCCTCCAAGTGGATCCTGGCCTGTTCTCTTTCATGATTTTCTTGGCCCATCTATCTTCTTTTTGACCTTCAATTTTCTTGATAAATGACAGCTTTCCCTTAGCATTTCTTTCTCTGAATGTACTCCACTCCATATCACCTCTTACTGCCTCCAGACCTGTACATCTATTGGCTCCCAGAGCCCACCGACCTGTTATGTCCTGCACTTTATCTAATCCTTGGATGTCCTTCTCTGTCCATATAAACAATGTGGGACTACCATACTCTTCTACAGACTTCTGCCGACTTCATATTTATTGATCACCCTACTTCCTCCATTCAGGATCATCCCTCCTGCTCTTCT
>JAXIVD010001969.1:0-32500 GCA_036785275.1 Cancer borealis | reverse complement strand
GGATAGACGACAATACAAGAAAACACCCAAATAAAAATTTTAATTCGATGCAAATATAGCATTTACTTCTCGCATAAATGACAAGATCAAGGCGAAAGAAGTCACAAGAAGAAGAAGAAGAGGAAGACCAAAATAAACATTATAAAGGCCACCAACATAAATAACAGACATCTTAGGTGGCTCTCAAGACCCTGGCCTGGCCTTCAAAGTACTCAAACACACCAGGACCTTCCTCCAAAGGACAGGTCAACTCAACAGGATCTGATCCACTCATTCATCTGCAACCTGCGCTTTTCGGCACTAGAGGCTGTGGCACCACAGCCTGCACGGCCCCATCAAATTCCCAAGAAGAAGAACATAAATAGTTCAATTCATTGGTCCCATGACGCTATTATAAGTCTCATGGAAAATGTTCATGAGCAGAAGAAGAAGAGAAGTGCTTTCTCCATAACGGCTTGTGTTGTTGTTATGATCAGCTGATTCCACAAGGTTAGTGGTTCTACTTGTGTGTGACCAGACTGCTAGTCGTATCGCTGTAAATCCAGTGAAAACGGAAGTCAGGCTAGCGTTAGCAATACCTAGTGTGACCGTAGCTTAATAGTTTGCAACTTTTCAATGTTGTTATATGTTAACCTGGTGCAATCTAAGTATTTTCTGGTTGTCTTCATCCAGTTAAAGTATTCACATTTGATTCTTCTCAGGATTTCCTTTAATAATTCATTTATTTTGTTTTCTTGCCTGGTAAATGTTGATGTTTAACAGTACCATTATTTTTTTTTTCTTTGATGGGGTAAACAGCATCGGTACATACATACATACATACATATTTGATATGTTTAAATGCCATTATCTTACTGTGTGAGTGGTTACACACATGCCTTAGGTTATTTTTTTTTTTTTACATTCTTCGAACGAATACATGCTACAGACTAGTAGGTAATATAACTATAGGAATTAATCCATTAATTTATAAATTTAATTGTACTTCTGAATTATTAATTTTTTTTCGGATGGTTATTTATTTTTATTTGTATAATTTTGTGTTCACTTGTAATGTGCTAACCTTCACATTTTATTTCAGGTTTTTTGGTTGTGACAACCATAAGGACACATTCCTGCAGATCCTTGTTGGCTTGGCCAGGAAGTTCCCAGAGTTTGAGGTGGCACAGTGCTGTAATGGGCACAATGTAATCACCAAGATTCTCCCCGTCGTGGGTGGCAACCTTTTCAATGGTTTTGGCTCCAACTTGTGCAGGGACACAAACTCTGATGTTCACGCCAAGTTGCCCTCCAAACGCCAGACCACCGGCGACAGTGTGAGGGATACTAGAAGCCATGATCAAATGAAAAGGCAGAAGCTCCAGGGGCAGAAAAAAATAGGTGATGGGAGAGATAATGACTGCGTCTTACAAGCCAGTGATTTGTATCTCTCTTCAAGGGAGTTATACTTACTGCTACTGCAGACAGTGTTTTTTTTCTGTGCAACTGCACTGCAAGACAGTGGCTTGTGTCTCTCTGGACGCAAGTACGCCAATTCTTTGAGAGTGAACAGTTAAGTATGGTGTAGTCTATGGTATTGCATATTAGTATGGACTACATTAACTATGTATGTATGCGTTTTCAGTTTAAAATTCCAATATTCCTGGAAATTATTGCAAATTTGGTGTTTTTATTGGTATCTTATGATTTAATAATTGTCGCCCACCGATGACGTATGTTGACTAATTTGTTTTTATTGCTCATAAACATATTCTTCACATCACTCTGAGGTGTTTGCTTTTTGTTTGAGGTTTCTATGATGATTTTAAGTATTTTATTCAAATAAAACAATCAAAAAATCGCCTCAGGACACATTTGCGAAAGATCCGATTTCGAGTGCACAGTCATGTATGGTGTATTCTATGGTATTGCATATTAATATAGACTACATGGGCTATGCATGTAAGTTTTTTCAGATTGAAATTCCAATATTCCTGGAAATTATTGCAAATTTTGTGTTTTTCTTGGTTTCTTAGGATTTAATAATTGTCGCCCACCGATGACGTATGTTGACTAATTTGTTTTTGTTACTCATAAACATATTTTTTACATCACTCTGAAGTGTTTGCTTTTTATTTGAGGTTCCTATCTTATTTCTAAGTATTTTATTTGATTTTTCTAAAAATCTGCTGTAGGACCGGTTTGCAAAAGGTCAGATTTCGAGTGTCCAGTCAAGTATAGTGTCGTCTATGGTTATGGTTATGTTAAGTTAGGTTTGGTGCGGTTCAGTTAGGTTCGGTTACATAAGATTTTTACATTTTAATACCCAAACCCCCCAAAAAAACTAATTTGCGAATCCTAACTTCCGGGTGCTAAAATGTAAAAATCTTATATAATCGAACCTAACCATAACATAACCGTAACCTAACAACTTTAACATAACCATAACTTGACATAATCTAACCTACCTAACATAACCTATCATAATTTCAAAAAAGTTTTGCAAGGTAAAAAATGGTGAGCACCGCCAGAAACCTTCACATATATGTTGAGTACACTATGTATAGTATATTTATAATAAAGAGGTGGAGCAGTATTTGTAAAGAAATAATAGGTGTAACATTGTCAAGGTTAACCTTGAGGTTCATCAGACTTGAATCTACTTTTCAAGAATCTAATGGTGTTTTCAACAACACATTTAGTTATATAAAGATTTTTTATTGTACAATAAGCAGGTTGGTGATAATTAGGGATGCCGCTGTCACCCTAAATGCATCAGGAAATGAAAGTTGTAACTCTCAACACTTCCTCGGAAAAGTGACTAGTGTGACGGCTGGGCAGCGACTGGCCTCTCATTGTTATTATTTTGATCCAGCGAGTCCAAAACAGATTCTGCTGTTCTATTTGCACCCAATTAATCCAAAACAGATTCGGATTCAGATCAGAATCCGGAGTAGATTATTGAGAACAAATAGAAGAGGCCTTTAAAACAGCTGTGATCAGTGATAAAAAAAGGAAGAAAGACAGTTATATATGTCCAACCGTAAGGAAAAAGCTTACAGGTAATTATAATTATTTTGAGGTAACTACACGGGAAATATGAAGCTAAAACTAGCCACTGTTGAGACAAACCAGCATCTTAGAATTCTGAACTCGGTTATTAAAAAATAATGGAAATTGGAATAGTTATAATAATCACCTTGCGAGCAAACAAATCATATCTGTAAGTAGATTGACAACTTTATATGGCTGCATTTCTGTTAGCTAAAAAATATATATAATTAATAATTTTGCTATTTGATAGTAATTATCTAAATAAAATCGGAATGAATAGTATCTTTCTAACATTATTAAATAGTACCACATCATTGTAAACCGTTGGAAAGAATTTCCCACCAAACTCAAACCATCACTTATCAGCTGTGGTTTGGTGCAGCTGGTCCGCTTGTATCTTGTATTATGACTTTTTGGTGTCTCTAGGAAATAATTGTATCAACCGAAGACATAGAATACATTATTCTATCTTCTTGGACACAACTGTTATATCAAGCCGTGAAGTGAGTAACAAAAGTGCAATTGAATTATTGAAGTGGAATAATGGCTTGTGAAACTTGCCATTGACGGTGGTGAATATATTGCTGCCTAGGAATAGTAACTGAAAACGTTTTTTGAGTAGTGGTGTGATATTTCGGTATTGGTTGGGTTAAATAACTGTGAAGTTAGGCTGAAATTAACATATGTGGGTCCATAAAATGTTCGTTAGACTTGCTTTTTTATTCTGATCAATAATGCGCAGGTCACCAGTTCTGGTTCATATCACGTATATCATTTCAGTTTTATTAGATAAGCTTAGCAAGTACTGAAGAGGATATAGCTTGGCTTGAATTAACTATCATGTACATCGAGGGGGCAACATTATTGTTGTACATAGATAGGCCCCACCCCCTTCTCTCTCTCTCTCTCTCTCTCTCTCTCTCTCTCTCTCTCTCTCTCTCTCTCTCTCTCTCAATTATCGTAAATTGGATTATGCATTTTTACTCTTTCCTTCCTTCACCTTTTATTATTAGGCAGTGGTTATTTAACCAAGATATGTTATTAGGTAAAAGTACAGAATAAGGCCTTCTGCCCTTTCTTTTTTCTCTCCTTCCCTACATACTATACATAGTGTACTCAACACATCTGTGAAGGTTTCAGGCGGAGAAAAAACATTATTTATCTCGCAAAACGTTTTTGAAGTTATGTTAGGTTGGTTAGATTATGTTAAGTTATGGTTAAGTTAAGGTTGTTAGGTTACGGTTATGTTATTGGAGTAGTATGTGTATGCTAGCTGGTCTAGTTTTGTCCGAGGGGAGCCAACCAGGTAAGAATACCAGGTGAGGTTAAGTTAGGTTAGGTTCAGTTCAGTTACGTTCTGTTATATAAAACTTAAATTTTATTATCCAAAAGTTAGGGTTCTCAACCTTAGATTTATATCTGGATTTAGGTAATGAAATGTAAAAATCTTATATAATCGAACCTAGCTGAACCGAATCTAACCTAACTTAACCTAACCATAACCTAACCGTAACCTAACCTAACAACCTTAACCTAACCTAACAATCTTAACCTAACCATAACTTAACCTAACCAATCTAACATAACATAACATAACTTAACTTTAAAGACGTTTTACGAGGTAAATAATGGTGCCCCCCGCCTGAAACCTTCACAAATGTGTTGAGTACACTATGTATAGTATGTAGGGAAGGAGAGAAAAAAGAAAGGGCAGAAGGCCTTATTCTGCAATGCCACATGCTCCTCTCAGATAACCCGTCCATTTCAAAGCCCATTGCCGTTGTGGAGGGACTTTGGGACCAAAGAGTGTGGCCTGATGCTGCGATGCCTTGTACTTCAGTCACTGGTTCAACCAATTTTTTTCCTAAACTTTATTTAACCTCACTATTCCCTCTTATACTAAAGTGTAAGAGCCGTGCTGAGAGGATGAAAGGCTAACTATGAGTTCAGTCATGAACGGCCTGATGGTGTCATGGGTACAGTATACCCTCCCTATTTTATTGCCTTTACTCTCCATCGGGGTTATGGGGAACAGACTAATTATATCCCCCACTTATACTCTGCTCACCATGGCCAGTTGTGAAAATTCTAAATTAACAGGTGCACTGGGGAATGTACACCAAAAATTTCATCCTCTTGACTTCCCTGGCTTTAACAAGGAAACGCCTTCAATCACAGCTTCGAAAACTCCCCTAACCACCCACCTGCCAACGCCTTCGTCTCTTCCACCTCCTCTTGTACCTGTTTCCCTAATACGAACACCAACCTCTCCTCCCACATCTATATCTTCCTCCAATATAATCTACTTAGAACCATATATACCTCCAAAAAGTAAAACCATTCACCAACCCTTTACTCTGGCCTCTTCCTCTTCTATAACTCTCATCCACACCCACGTCCATCCACTACCACTAATCACCTTCCTTTATCCATCCTCTTTGGTCCTCGCCAATGGAACAAATACTTCTATATCCCGGCTCATACTCCATACTCAAAAAACACTTTCCAATTTCAGAAATGCATCCAAAGACAGGTTTGAAGGGTAACCTTCATCACACGACCTGACAAATCTCACCTAGTCATTGTTGATTCAGAATTCCAAGCTGAAGCAATGCTTACTCTAAGAGACCTTGATGGGAAACCTTTCCCAGTGTCCTCTGATATCCAGCTAAACACTCGTAATGGTACACTGCTCCCTCCAATTTTGCGTGAAATTGGTTGAAATTGCAGGCCGCAAAATTCAAATTGGCAAAATTGGAATCCTTAACCTTATGGTGATCTTAGTCATATTTTTGCCCTTGTTTCTACACAAATACATGTAATTATACATCCTACAATGAAGAAAATACAGAAAACACAAACATTATCATTATCCATAAGAAAATTAATTTAAATGACGATTTTACTGTACCTGGGCTTGCAGAGGTGGAGATTGGTCTCGGTCGTAAAATTGGTATATTGCAAAATTGGAGGGAGCACCACTGTTCTCATACACCATAAAATCTGCCCTGTGGGCATCAGTTGGCCCGACTGTTCTTCTGACCCCTTTGAACTGATTGCAGATGAGCATGATATTATTCATGTATCCTGCTCTACCGTTAACCCTCATGCCTGCTGCAAATTTCCAGCAAATATTGCAAAAATTAGATTCAGAGGACAAGATCATCCAGACAGTGTATATATAGGTGGGGTTTTCTGTAATGTTAAACTTTACGGTCCTTCCCCAAGGCAGTACCAAAACAGCTGGAGATTCAGACATCCATCATTTACTGTAGATCTACTGCACATTGCCCTCTCTATGCCTCATACTTGTACAAACTGCCCTTCAACAAAACAAATTTATTTGTGCAAACTGCACTCAAGGAAATAATGTCTTCTTCCGAGGCTGTCTACAAATTTGAATCGGAGGTTGCTGCTCTCCGCTTCAAACATGGCCTAACACTCAAAGAAGCTAGACAAGAAGCCTGTCTCAATGGCTTCCAACAGGGTCCTCTCGCTCAGCATATCTTGACTAACACCCCTCAGACCACGTCCAGCACTACCTGTCCCTCTACTACATCCTATCCTCCTTCCTCCACTCATACTCTTCTGCTTTTGTTCCTTCATCTAGTGCAATTACCTCTTCCACTGCTATTAGCCTCTCTTCATTACCATCTCTTGCTTCTTCCCCTTCCACTTCTCTCACCCACCCTATTATTCCTTCAGTGCCAGTGGCTAGTAATTTTTCTTTACTTAACCCTGACACTCCAACATCTAGTCCTACAACTTCAAACCTTGCTCCCCTCCCGTATTTGTACACAAAATACCAAACACCGCTTCTGTGTTTCCTTTCCAAAACCATCTACTGATCCTACTTCATTCTTAATTACAAAAACTTTCCTGCATCCTCTTGCTAAGAAAACTTTTACTCCCACTGTTTCCTCTCCTTCTTCCCTTACTGAGACCATCTCTGACATTGAAGCCTTTATAGCAAAACCTTTCTTTGATATCACACTTCCTTTCTCATCCTCTTCCGTATCACATTCAACTTTTGGTATCACCTTTTGTGTTCGAGCAGAAGTTCATCCACCACCCCGTAATCTTTCCCCCTATTCATACATTTCCTGCAGCTTCCCCTCTCCTCTGTATCCTTCACCCTCTTCCCCCTTTTTCCCTCACATCCCTTCAGCTGCATCTATCACACAATCTCTTCTTGATTATCCCTTACCTCCTGGCTTCTCTCGTGAGTCCATGTTATAAAAGGTTGCTGCCCTCCGCTTCAATTATGGCCTAACAATCAAAGAAGCTAAACAAGAAGCTCGTCTCAGTGGCTTCTAAGAGGTTCCTCCCTCTCAGCGCATCCCTTTTTCTTGAACACTTTTCTTTCCTTCCATTATCACACCTTGTTAATTTTCTTTCCAAAAAAGGTCTGCTCCCATAGAAATGACCTCCGCTGTCTACTCTCTGTCTATGTTCTTCCAAGTCTGATACACCACCTTACATTTTATGATCTCTTTTTCTTGAACACTTTTCTACTCATGCCAATTGCACTCCTGTTTTTAGTGATGACTCTAAATCCCACTATGGCTATTGTTTTGTTGTTCTTTGACAAAGTCACATCCTCCATTTGATGTAACTATTTCACTATAACTAACTGTTCTTTCCGTCCCCATACTTTGCCTTGCTTTTAGCCATCACTTTACTCTGCTGTCTACCTTTTCGCTTAACATAGCGCCATATGACCTTTGATGTCTGGTGCTTACTTTTTTTTCTCGCATGAACTCACTCCTTTCAGATAATCAATTTCCACAGCATGCACTCTTGACTGCTGTGCCCAATTCCATGTCTAGTCTCTGATTTATACATCAATGTTGATAGAAGAATACTATTCTTTAAACCTCTCTTTACTTCCATGGACACATTTCTTCCTCTTATTATCCTTACAAATGATCTTATGACACACCTGCCTTTCATAGATCTCTCCATGATTTCATAGCACTGTTCTCAAATACTTCAACCGTTTTTCTTCCATTTTCTCTCCTAGAACTATCTCACATCCTTAAATTGTATTGACTCATCCTATAAGTTGTATTAAAGTAAACCACCTCAATTTCCCTTCTTTCAAAAATCTTACTTTTCCCATCGTTCAGTTTTAGCTTCCTTCTAAATACACAATAAAATTCATCCATCACTCTCTGAAAATTTTCACTTTTTAAAAACAGGCATGCCAACAATGTTCCTCACTTTAGCTTTCATTTCTCTCATACACTCAACCATGAAGATATTAAACAGCCATGGCGACTTCACACATTCTTGTCTCACTCTTGCTCCTATAGGAAAACTTTCACTTAGCTCTCCATCCACGTGCACTTCATTCCTTCTAGTAAATGTCCTCCAGCATCATAAACTTTCACAAAGTTTTAAAGAGTTTCTTTATGAACTCTATCATGCTTTTTCTAAGTTTATGAATGCTGCATACAATTTTTCACCCTTCCCAAAGTACTGTACCATAATTTTAATTACAAATATCTGGTCCACACAATTTTTTGCTTTCCTAAATCCTCGCTAACCTTCAATTCAGTTACTTCCATCTGTCTGTCAAGACTGCCATACACTTTTTCTGGCACAGTAAGCAAACATCCTTCTATAATTTCAATCTAATGTTTCCAAAATATAAAGTAACTTACTAGTTGATTTGCAGAAAGGATTTGGTGTGCTAACTGCTTTATCAACAATGTTTAGCTCCTACTTATATGCTATTGAGTTATTATATGCTACATTTCAGGTGGAGATGGTAGGTGAGGAATGTGTATCAGCCATGACTGAAGTGACAGAACCCAGGCGCATTCACACTCCTAAGTCAATGTTCCTTGTCCCTTCCCTTGACACTTCTGAGCAGCGGCAGGAGGTTGTTACTGAGATTCAGGAGTTTCTTGTTTCTGGTGTGTATTTCATTCTATTTTCTTACTTAGTGTAGAATATAATTCCAATTCTAATGACTTTATAACATTGACTTAAAAACATTTAGATAGATATATTTCTCCAGAAAGCATAGAGACCCTTGGAAGAATGACCTACGTGGCTCAGGTAGGATGGGAGGAGACAGGCCAGGTGTGGAGCCTCACCAACCACCTCATGTCTGCCTGCCGGAAGCACCACCTTCTGCCCTCGGAACACTGTGTTCTCCTCTCTCTCCATGATCAGTACCAGGCCATCCAACTCTGCCTTGCACGGATTAATAAAGTGGTGAGTGTTGCTGGGGTTATGAGTTTGTAAGTTTGTTGTAGCTAAATAGAAAAGAATAAATGAATTGCGTTGTGTAGATGATTTGGAAAAAGGCTGAGCGGAGATACTGGAATACATTTTGGATCTGTTAGTTTGTTAGGATGCATGACAAAGGGAATTAATTATTGCATTATAATGAAGATATGAGTTTGTGATTTGCAGATATATTGGAACTTGAGAGGATGAGCTTTAAGATTTACAAAAATGAGGTCGTGAGTTTGCCAGTTATCTGTGGGTGAGTTAAAGATGTAATGAAGGGATGAGGCAGCTATGAACATGAGTAGTTAATGCTTTGGTGTGGCATGACTAAAGGGTTGATTTTGCCGAAGTAGATTTTCTGAGATCACACATTCTAGGCTTCCCAGTGATGAAGTCAATGAAGTTTTGATGAATGGATGTACTACCTTTAACCTATCAATTTGGTGTTGCTAAGATAGGATATTTCATTACAGAGACGTGGTGAGTTTATGGCGGCAGCAAGTGATGTGTTAGATGTGTGGAATACAATCTACAGGGAGACTGTGGCTGTTGATGCTCCCAGTGGAACAGAGACAGATCCCCTAGAGGAGTTGAACTATCTCAGGACCAGCCAGAAGAGGTATACAATCAATCTTATTGATGATAAAATCTCTTGTCCTTTGTCATCATCATTATTATCATGATCCTTTGTCATCATTATCTATTTGCTCTTATTCACTGTTATTGAACTTGTCCCTTCGTCCATATGTGAAGGCATACTCTGGCCTTTTTGTTTGACTTCCAATTAGAAATAGAAAGGAAGTAAAGAAAGTGACTGACAAACAAGTGTGGCAAAGCTGCAGGCATGGATGGAATAACTGGAGAAATGTTGAAAAAAGGTGGATGAAACAGTGGTAGAATGGATGCGTCTGATATGTAACCTTGCATGGAGACAGAAAAAAGTACCATATGAGTGGAAGAAGGTAATTACTGTATCCGTGCATAAAGATAAAGATAGTAAAGATGAGTGTAATAATTATTGTAGAAGGATAAGTTTGCTTAGTGTGCCAAGAAAAGTGCATGGGAGAGTCCTGACAGATTGATGGAAGTAACTGAAGGGAAGGTTAGCGAGGAGCAGGGAGGGTTTTGGTTAAAATAATGTGTAGATCAGATAATTGCAATTAAAATAATGGTAGAGGAGTACTTTGGGAAGGATGAAAAACTGTATGCAGCCTTCATGGGCCTAGAAAAGACATGATAGAGCTGATAGGAAACTCTTTATGTTCTGAACATTTATTGTGATGGAGGACAGTGGCTGCATTTTATAGGGAGGCAAATGCATGTTTGAGGGTGGATGAAGAGCAAAGTGAAATTTTTTTTATAGGAGTCGGGTTAAGACAAAGATGTGTGATATTGCCATGGCTGTTTAGTATTTTTATGGATGGGTGTATGATAAAAACTCTGTATCAGACCAGTGGAGCAGGACACCTTCATTGTGACTTCAGTGCTTCAACTGGCACTGAAAGAGCTGGCTGTTATGTATTGGTATCCATGGCTCTGGTACCAGGAACACCACCTCTCCTGATTTTTGCAAAATCCAGAAGGTTGAGAATTGCAGGTTCTTGGTATCAAAGACCAGAGCTGCACTGCTGGACTTGGTATAGCAATGCCGGAGAGATAGCTAAGAAAATTGATCACATTCTCGTCAGTATGCGTTGGAGGATCCTCCAGAACTGCAGGGTTTTCCGGAGTGCTGAGTTCTTTGCAACTGACCACAGGCTTGTTGTTGCAACACTCAAGCTTCATGTCCAGGATGATATCAAGATGTGATCACAATGTGTTCCATCTTGAGAAACTGAAGAACTTGACATGTGCTCATGAGTATGCTGTGACAAGTCTCAAATTGGTTTGAAGTGCTCGGTGCCCTTGAACACCCGATAGAGAGCACCTGAGGTCACAGGGTGGCTTTGCTTCAGTGGAGAAGCTGGATGGTATAGAGAAGAGCCGTGTTACCAGACTGGCTGGGAACAGGGACCAATACAGGGTTCTGTCATGTAGGATTAGAACTTTTCTGAGAGACAAGAAGTATGTCAGCAGTCTCACGGAGGATGGTCAGGGTCATTTAAATGACCCTAATGACTTCCGATCTGCCTATCAAGCACTGAAGAACCTCCATTCCTAGTTCACATCTTGGTTAAGTACTATCCAGACAGCAAATGGTTGCCTCATGTCAGATGCATATGGGCAGATGGCTTGTTGGGCTGACTACTTTGAGCAGTAGTTTAGCCCTCCAAGGTGTTCCAGGTGGTGGATGCTGGTCCATGCATTAATGAAACTGCATCCCCTTGAGGAGCATGTGGTGTGACAACATGGGAAGGGGAGAGCTTGTATGAAAGGTGTGGCATGGGACCTTGTGCACATGGAGTGAAGTGTGGTATAGTGAAATGGATGAAAAGCAATACTTTGAGGTAATTTGGTCATGTTGAGAGGAAGAATAGTGAAGAGCTTGTGAAGAAAGTGAATGCGAGTGAAATTGTGGGGCCTAGGAGAGGAAGGCCAGTTGTAAGATGGAAGGATAGGGTGAAAGAGTACATGCATGAAAGAGCTGCTGATAAACGTGAGGGATTAGAGTAGTAAGGAGAGAGTGTGGATATGAAGAGCTGGAGGCTCTTCTACCATGAGCATCCCCTTTTGGGACATTTCTGGAGGAAACGAGGCACCAAAAACTATAAATAGATAGATTATAAATATTAACATTACACTCAACATAATGCCAGTCCAATTTACTGTCATCTCTCTCTCTCTCTCTCTCTCTCTCTCTCTCTCTCTCTCTCTCTCTCTCTCTCTCTCTCTCTCTCTCTCTATCTCTATCTCTCTCTCTCTCTCTCTCTCTCTCTCTCTCTCTCTCTCTCTCTCTCTCTCTTTCTCTCTTTCTTTCTCTCTCTCTCTCTCTCTCTCTCTCTCTCTCTCTCTCTCTCTCTCTCTCTCTCTCTCTCTCTCTCTCTCTCTCTCTCTCTCTCTCTCTCTCTCTCTCTCTCTCATTTTAATCTTAAACTTATAATGTTTCCTTCCTTTGTTTCAGACATTTTCGATTTCATTAGTCTTTCCACACATTTAAATCACCTCAGCATTCCCTGATGTACTACCTCTACCAACCTTCCATGCTCATTTCTTCCATACAATATGTTTCCACCCATTCCATATACCTTTAACACATCTCATTGTTATCCAATCGTGGCAGATGAAGAAGATTCTTATGGTAGGTAACCTCCTAAATGCAATTTAATGACAGGCAAAAGAGAGGAAGCTCTTAATATATTATTTAACTAGTAAAATAAAGTTGGAAATTACTTCATGTGCCATCTATCCTTCCCTGGCAGTTATGACCCAATGAAACAAGAGTTGCAGGAGGTAATCAAGGATTACCAAGAGTTTCTGGTCAACTCATCGTGTCTGGACTACTTCAGGCTGTTTGAATGCCTGCAGAAACTCCTTAAAGATGATCCAACACTCTTCAAGGACATTTTTTCCAAGGTAGGTAATATTGATAAGCTGGAGTGAATACAAAGAAAAGCTACAAAAATGATCCCTACATTGCAAAATAAGTCTTACGAACAACTACTAAAGAACTGAACTTATTCAGTTTATCCAAAAGTAGGCTGCGAGGGAACCTAATACACTGGTACCTTGACTTACGAGTGCCCCAACATACAAGTTTTTTGAGACACGAGCCGTCACTCGGTCGATTTTTTGTTTTGAATTGCGAGCCAAAATTTGAGGTACGAGTCAGCGTCAGGGCTGTGTTCACTAGACAATACTGCACGCTATAGTAGCAAACCTACAGGAGCTTAGTGCCAACATATAAAAAATTAAAGTTTGGTACCATGAACTGCTTATTTATTATAATTAAATGAAATATTACAAACCTCTAATCTTGTCACCGAGTAGTACCGAGCGTGCAGTATTGTCTTAGTGAACGCAGCCATACGCCCGCCCAGCTTTCCCGTGCAAAATTCGTTCTCTGCTTGTGTTTACCTCGCCGCGTAAGGATCTCTGTTGTGCTCGCGTTCTGTGCTTTTGTGCATTTTTTAACCAAATTTCTTGTTTGTAACCATGGGTCCTAAGAAAGTGAGAGGAAAGGACAGCGGTGCAAAGAAGAAAAGGATGATGTCCATCGAAATAAAGCGTGAAGTCATAGAAAAACATGAGCAAGGTGTGCGAGTAATCGACTTGGCGAGGCAATACGAGCGCAGTACTTCTACGATATGTACCATATTGAAGCAGAAGGAGTCGATAAAGGCTACAACACCAGCCAAAGGCGTTAAAATAATTTCTAAGCTCCGGACCTCTGTCCATAAAAAGATGGAGAATCTGCTATTAATGTGGGTGAGGGAGAAGGAGCTTGCGGGAGATACCGTGACGGAGGGTATCACCTGCGAGAAGGCACGAGCCATTTATGCTGATTTGCTGCAGCAGACACCAGGCACTTCAGTGGACGAGGCATCGGAAGACTCGTTTAAAGCCAGTTGGGGCTGGTTTGACAATTTTAGAAAGAGGACCGGCGTTCACTCCGTCGTCAGGCATGGTGAGGCAGCAAGTTCGGATGTGAAGGCAGCTGAGGATTATGTCAAAACTTTTGCCGAACTAATAAAAGCTGAAGGATACATCCTTCAGCAAGTCTTCAACTGTGACGAGACAGGGCTATTCTGGAAGAAGATGCCAAGGAGGACTTATAGAACAGCAGGGGAGAAGAAGATGCCAGGCCACAAACCCATGAAGGATAGGTTCACTCTCGCACTGTGCGCCAATGCGAGTGGCGACTGCAAGATCAAGCCACTGCTCGTGTATCCTTCGGAAAACCCCAGAGCCTTTTAAGTCACATAAGATTCTAAAAGAAAAACTGCAGGTTATGTGGAGGGCAAAGCCGAAGGTGTGGGTCACCAGGCAGTTCTTTGTGGAGTGGGTAAACCTGGTCTTTGGTCCTTCCGTTAAGAAGTATCTCCAGGAAAATAACCTACCCCTGCAAGCCCTTCTCGTCCTCGACAATGCTTCTGCTCACCCACCGAACCTCGAAGATGACATCCTCGAAGAGTTAAAGTTTATACAGGTTCTCTACCTTCCATCTAACACCACCCCTATACTGCAGCCCATGGATCAACAGGTAATTTCTAATTTCAAGAAGCTTTACATCATGCACCTGTTCCGCCGCTGCTTTGAGGTGACGGAGAACACAAACCTTAGAGAGTTCTGGAGGGACCACTATAACATCGTGATATGCCTCAGAATTATCGATATGGCCTGGCAGGGTGTTACAACGAGGACCTTTACCTCTGCATGGAAGAAGCTGTCGCCTGAGGTTGTGTCTGAAAGGGACTTTGAAGGATTCGAACCCTAAGTGCCAGTGGAGGAAGAGATTGTGTCCCTTGGAAAGTCCATTGGCCTGGAGGTGGATGAAGCAGACGTGAACGACCTTGTCGAGAAGCACTCCAAGGAACTGACGAGCGAGGAGTTAATGGAGCTACAGGCACAGCAGCATGCGGAGGTTTTGCAGGAAATTGGTTCCGACGAGGAGCCAGAGGCAAAGGAAGTTCTCTCTACAAGTGAGATAAAGGAAATGTTGGGAATGTGGGAGAAACTTTCAGAGTTCATTGAAAAGAAACACCCAGAAAAAGTTGCAACTGGTCGTGCATCAGCGCTATTTAATGACACTTGCCTAACTCATTTCTGAAACATTCTGAAAGGGAGGAAGAAACAAACTTCCTTGGACAGGTTCTTATTGAAACGCCCTGCACGTGAAAGTGAGGAAAGCGTGGCGAAAAAGGCAAAAACCAGTGAAGAAAAAAATCATTGAAGAAAATTAAGTTAAGCGAAAGAGAAAAATAAAAACTGTAGCAATTAAGTTCATGGATAAAGTGTAGCATTAAGAGTGTAGCGAGTAAGTTAAGTGATTAAGTGATAGAGTTTATGACGAACGAAAGTTACCAAAAAAGCACGAAACAAACTCCTTCAATCTCCTCTGCCTATCTCCTCCTCCCACCACTTCCTCTAGCATCTGCCATTAGCTCAAATCGTCTCAGCTCCAAAATAAATACACTTTATAAAACCAGTTTATTTCTTTACATTCTTTTTTATTATGTTTTTATACAATATTTGTTATTTATAAATACAATTTTCTTATTTAAAAACACGTAACAAAAAATTGGGTGGTATTTTGGGGGCTGGAACGGATTAATGGCATTTCAATTAATTTCAATGGGGAAAATAGATTTGATATACGAGCAAATTGAGTTACAAGCTCGGTCACGGAACGAATTAAACTCGTAAGTCAAGGTTCCACTGTACAGGTATTTAAAATTTTCCTTGGCTTTGACAATATCAACAAAATTTACTATGAAACCATCAATCTCACAAGCACCACTCATAACAGTGGTTTTAAGACCGTTGGTAAGCGTTTTAGATTGAATGAATCATATTTTCATTTATAGAATCGTGAATATTTAGAATTCTCTACCATCACAAATTGAATCGTTTAAGAAAAAGCTTGATAAGCACTTAGTATCAGTTCACCAAATTGAGTATTCCATTTCTGCATTTTTAAAATTATTTTATTTTTTATTATTATTTTTATTTTTTAGTGGTATCAATAGCCGTAGATTACTCCTGTTTTCTTACGTTCCTATACAAATTCCATGATAGTTTGTCCATACTACATAATATCACTTCCTCTTCCGACCAGCTTCAGTTGGATGGAAGGGTGGGTGGGCAGGAGTCTTCCACTTTATTGTCCTTTTGTCTCTATCAAGTATATATTATTGGTCCAGTAGGACTGTTGTCTGTTCTTCCTTTGTATTGATTTGTAATGGCTGTTTGGCAGTCAAGAAGGGAATCAGGAATAAAGGGACTTTACGGAGGGAATGAGGGATCAGAAACCATAGTGCTGTTTAGAAATTTTAAGTTATACCATAGACTATACCATACTTGACAGGACACTCGCGACAATCGCTGACAGACGATATTACATTTCAGTCCTATAGATTCCGCTGCTATGAGTGATGACAGATAATACTTCATATTATCAGTTCATATTCTACTTAGGACATTGTATGTCATGTCTTTACAGTCAGTAATGATTGCTGAACCATGGCTGATCATAAAAAAAGGATTTTACAACTTTTGCAAATAGGAAATTAACATAAAGATTACAAGTTTGAGTGAAAAATCGTGTGGGAGTTGTGTATAAAGCATATTGTTTATAGCAAAAAAATCTGGCAAATTCGCAATAATTTCTGAAATAAAACATCACATATTGTGAAATAACCATTCCTGAATATGATTTGATTGTGATCAAATGTCATATAATCGTTATATCGGCTTGGGAATGAATTTTTCATAACAATTCGTGGCGCAAAAGGCGAAAGAGGTCACAAGAAGAAGAAGACCAAACAATCCTTTACAAAGGTCAACAACATAAATAGTTCAATTCATTGGTCCCATGACACTATTATAAGTCTCATGGAAAATGTTCATGAGCAGAAGAAGAAGAAGAGAAGTGCTTCCTCCATAACGGCTTGTGTTGTTGTTATGATCAGCTGATTCCACAAGGTTAGTTCTTCTACGTGTGACCAGACTGGTAGTTGTATCGCTGTAAATCCAGAAAAAAAGCAAAACCTAGTGTGACCGTAGCTTCATCAGCTTCTATTGTATACTCTGAATCATGCTTGAAATAAGATTTCATGGTGATAAGATCATTGGAAAGAACATTGCTAGATAGAAGAGGAGAAGGAGGCAATGAAACCAACAAGCTGACTAGAGACCATCACCAATAAGGAATTACAATGGAGTTATTTTACACAGTCTCTGAGAAACGCTCTCTCGATGACACTCAGCAAACATCGTAAGTTGATTAGGAATGTTAAATTTTTTCTTCTTGATGTTATTTATGGGTATATGAAAGTATGAGTGAATTGATTACGAGTGACTTAGGGTGTTGTGTTCAAGTTTTGGTTATATTTTACAATCACTCTCAACACTAAGGTGTTGTGTATCCTGCCATGCTCAGTGATAACGTAGAAAACAAACAGAATATTTGGAAATAGTTTCAAATCTTATTTCAAGCATGCATGTATATTAGTATGGACTACATTGGCTATGTATGTATGCGTTTTCAGTTTAAAATTTCAATATTCCTGGAAATTATTGCAAATATGGTGTTTTTATTGATGTCTTAGGATTTAATAATTGTCGCCACCGATGACGTATGTTGACTAATTTGTTTTTGTTGCTCATAAACAGATACTTCACACCACTCTGAGTTGTTTGCTTTTTATTTGAAGTTTCTATGATGATTTTAAGTATTTTATTCAAATAAAACAAAAAATCGCCTCAGGACACATTTACGAAAGACCCGATTTCGAGTGCACAGTCACATATGGTGTATTCTATGGTATTGCATATTAATATAAACTACATGGGCTATGCATGTAAGTGTTTTCAGATTGAAATTCCAATATTCCTGGAAATTATTGCAAATTTGGTGTTTTTTATTGGTGTCAGGATTTAATAATTGTCGCCCACCGATGACGTATGTTGACTAATTTGTTTTTGTTGCTCATAAACATATTATTCACATCACTCTGAGGTGTTTGCTTTTTGTTTGAGGTATCTATGATGATTTTAAGTATTTTATTTAAATAAAACAAACAAAAAATCGCCTCAGGACACATTTGCGAAAGACCCGATTTCAAGTGCACAGTCACGTATGGTGTATTCTATGGTATTGCATATTAATATAGACTACATGGGCTATGCATGTAAGTGTTTTCAGATTGAAATTCCAATATTCCTGGAAATTATTGCAAATTTTGTGTATTTCTTGGTTTCTTAGGATTTAATAATTGTCGCCCACTGATGACGTACGTTGACTAATTTGTTTTTGTTGCTCATAAACATATTCTCTACATCACTCTGAAGTGTTTGCTTTTTATTTGAAGTTTCTATCTTATTTCTAAGTATTTTATTTGATTTTTCTAAAAATCTGCTGTAGGACCGGTTTGCAAAAGGTCAGATTTCGAGTGTAGTCAAGTATAGTGTAGTCTATGGTTATACATATAAAGATATGTACAGATAAACAGCCATAAAATAGGCATGATTTGCAAAGCATATTCTTTATACAGAGATATTATTTGTTTGCTTATTAATATCAAGTAAACAAAAGATGTGATGTAGTTCTCCTTTGATGTGCATAAATCTTGAGTTGTAAAGATTTCACTCTTTATCAATAGCACATAACTAGGTTTTTAAAAATGTATTTATTATAATAATTTTTTTTACTCATACATGAATAAATAAGAAAGTTTATCTATCTATTTATATCTATCTATCTATCTATATACCAGGCTGTTATCCCTCTAAAGTGGGCAGCCAAGAGAAGGTACACCAGGGTTCATGGAGACATTACTCTGCTCTCCCCCTCTGTGCCTTGTCTTTTCATAGGAGAGTATACAGAGGAGGGGCTTCTCAGGGCTCCCAGACAGATGGTCAACACACATTTGGTTGACAGACATTTCACCGATGGATCTTTGACCAAAAATTGAACGACTGAACAGACAACTGGCAAAATCGTTATTTCTTTTAATACATGTACACAATTTCGATGTAGGAATTATTATTAACCTATCTTAACCAAAGTTAACCTATCCTTGAGAAATATAAGGAGTATTCTAGAATTGTTTCCTTGAGAGCAAATGCCCACAATCTTTAAATATTTAAAAACGTATAATTACATAGTGCATTTAAAAAAAGAAAAAAAAGAAACAAACTGAAAAGATCAGATGTCCATTCGACCAGACATCCGATATTCGGTGAAATTTCCATTCAGCCAAATCTGGTTGATAAAAATTCGTACATCTAAATTTTGTATATATTAAAAAGAACATCAAATTTGTCAGTTGTCTGTTCGGTCGTTCAATTTTCTGTCAAACTTCCATTCGGTCAGATATCTGTTCAGCCAAATGTCCTCACTCTCAGAGTGAGGACATTTGGCTGAATGGATATCTCTGTCCCTTTTGTTGCATTTTATGAACTGCAGGGATTAGATTATGGTAGAATTCTTATAGCCCTCACCACAGGGCTAATAAATACTTGGCTTATATATCACCATTTAAAAGGGGTAGCCAAGGCATTTTGGTTCAGGGAGACTTTAATTTCCCTCTCACTCTGTGCCTTGTCTTTTCATGGGAGAAAATACAGAGAAAAGGTTTCCCAGACCTCTCGCTCCATCCCTTTTTGTAGTCTTTTACAAACTGAAGGGAACTTGGTGTTAGTATTCTTGCAGCCCCTACCACAAGGCTAAGTAGTAAGACAGTACCATAAATAAAATGTAAGTGATAATGCTTATAATTTATTCTTTGTATCTAATCTGGCATGAACTTACAGGTATATATCATCGAAGGGCTAGAGCAGCTGCCACTAATGGAGAGAGAACTTCTTAAACTCATTTATAAGGGCTCACAAGTGTACAGAGTGTGTGTTGAATTGCCCTTTTCCAATGGTGTATCTATCTCCCCCTCCACCCTCAACATATCTGGCATACATGAGACTTCTAACCTGCAAACTCCCTCTCGACACAACAAACCGCAAGCAGATGAAACAGAAAGCATGACAAGTGATTCCAAGGACAAGTACAGTCCACAAACACCCTCACAGCAAGCAAACCAAAAAAACAATGCCAGAGATGATTCTCAGAACACTAACAGCACACGAACTCCTAATCACAACAAACACCAAACAGATCATACACACGTCAAGGAAAGGGACACAAAGGATACAGACAACCAAGGAAAAGGTATCATACAAGTGGAAAGAGTAGAAGAAAGCTTAGAGGATATAGTGGATGGAACCCCTTGCTACCCTCTAAAGGCCATTGTGACAAGCGAGTCGGAGGTATACCTTGAGCGCCTCTTCTTGGCTCATCTGCGTCTCATGGTGAACACGAGGGATGAACTGGCCCTCACCCTAGCCTGCAGTATGCCTGGCCGAGAGATTACCCACCAGGGCTTCACGGACATCAGGCAGGAGGCCCAGCGAAAAGAGATGCCCATGTATCAGGTTGGTAGAGATCAGAGTTGGGGTCAAGAGATAGTTAGGACTTGAAATGGTGTTTGCAGGTTTATTAATTTGTGCTACAGTCATACTCCTTATTTTGTTGAATTTAATAACTTTAGGTTGTAATTTAAGAGCTTTACATTAAGGAAGGCATGTTATATATTCCTAAGTGTCATTTTATAGCTCTAAATTAATCAAGTATTCATATGAAAATACCAAACCTTCAAAATGAGTCTATACTTTGCCACAAAATACAAAAGTGCAATAATATGTACACACCACAACATAGACAGGGAAAAGTAACAAAGCTTGAGAACAACCTCTAACACAACACCTAACCACAAAATAGTAAAGAAAACTAATAAACATCTCAAAAATACACAAGGATAAGATTGTCTTTAAAGTATTTCCTTTCACCACCAGACCATCGTGTCATTAATCCTCCAGCTACGACTAGGTGGGAAGGGTTACCAGCCACAGCCCAACAACCCAATGCTGCTCCACACCAAACCCCTCGGAGACTTTGTTGATACACTCTTGAATCTCCAGAACATACTTGAGGGGCAGGCTGATTCTAGGTAGCACTTCATGGTTTGTATTTTCTTTTAAGGGGGAGGTAAAAGGAGTATGGATGAATCATTTTGAATGTTTAATAAATGTGAAGATAGTAAGGGAAGTAATAGTGTCGAGCAAGGGTATTGGAAGCAGATGGAAAATGAGTGTGTGCAGAAAGGAATTGAAAGAGGAAATAGAGAAAAGCAATAGTCTGACTTGAATGTGGAGGAGACAATGGTAAATAGGATATTCCTGATATGTTACCTTACATGGAGACAGAGAAATAGCCAATGAGTGGAAGAGGCAATTTATTGTACCATTTCATAAAAGTGAAAGTAGTGAAAGTTAGTGTAATAATTACAGAGTGATAAGTTTGCTTAGGGTGCCAGGAAAAGTATATGGGAGAGTTGACAGACTGATGGAGGTAACTGAAGCTTAGGTTAGCGTGGAACAAGGATATAAGAAAGGAAAAAGCTGCATGAATCTGGTATTTGCAATTAAAATGATAAGTCACAGAATGACAACCCAGGGATGCTAAAGGAAGGCAGGGCAAAGAAAGATCTAGAGGCCTCTTCTATTTACACTCCATGATCTGCTCCGGATTGTGATCTGGATCTGAATCAGTTTAGGATTCACTGTGTGATAATAGAATGCTATGAGGCAGTGCAGATCAAAACAATAATAATAACAGGCCAGTCACTGCCCAGCCGTCACGCTAGTCAGTTCTCCAAGGAAGTATCGAGAGCTGCGGCTTTCATTTCCTGATGCATTAAGGCCGACAGTGTCACCCCAAATTCTCAGCTACCTGCTTATTGTACAATAAAAAACCTTATATAACTAGATGTGTTGTTGAAAACCATTAGATTCTTGAAAAATAGATTCAGGTCTCTGATGAACCTCGAGGTTAACCTTGATAAGGTTATACTTATTATTGTATCATACTGCCCGTTCCACAATATATTTTTGCAATTCTACGATTATTTTGAGTAATCAGACACCATGGACACTCCTGGTGAATTAAACCTCACTCTACCGAGTTTGAGTTGTACATCAGTACAAATGCAGCTGCAAAAAGAGGCTTTTGTTCAGTGCTTTTTTGATTCCATCAAACACAAGTAAATAATTGATAGCCTTTGCTCGTTCTATCATTTAATATTGATAAAATCCTTGGCTAACATCCTTTATTTTTTCTCAGCTAAACTTACAAGACTATTGAATCTGGGGATAAATAGTTAATAGATGGTTTAGTCATCTTGAGAGAATGATGAGTTTGTAAAAAAGTAAGTGAGTTAAAATGAAGGTCCTAGTAGGAGAGGAAGACCAGTTGTAAGATAGAAAGATAGGGTAAAGGAGTACATGCATGAAAGAGGTGTTGATAGAAGGTCAGTGCTTGGATAGGGAGTAGTGGAGGCTCTTCTGTCGGGGCCATCCCCATAGAGAATATTCTCGAAGGGAATGAGGCATTGGAGACTAAAAATAGATTAACCCAAAACAAACTTGCAGAATAGTGATAGTGCTGTACAGACTGTTAATATTTGAAAGCCAATAATGGATACATAATAGAAAGATGTAGTATTTAGGTCCCTAAAATCAAACAGACTTTTTGCTGATAAACCCAACATTAGTGTAATGGTTTGGCTAAAGGTATCCTCACCCATAATTACCTACTTACAAGTCACCATACCTGCACCACCAGGCAAGGTGCAGCACGGGTATTGAATGGCATCAAAAATGGCCTGAGGAAGATGAAAGGATTCATGTTGAAACGCTCCTCAATAGAGGCCGTCTCTGACCGTCTCTCTGTGGCGCTGAGACACCTCATAGAGGCAGCTGAGGCTGATGACAGTACCAGTGCCAAACAGGGTAGTTCAGGCACCAACAAGACAAGCAGTCTTCATCCATCACTTAAGGTTAGAGTCTGTTTCTGTTTAGTGCCTCTGTTGTATTTCAATGTTCTGTAGGAATATGAATTATTCCTGATGCTTCTTGATTACTTCATATACATTCAGACTCCCAATCAAAAGATTTGTGTCTTGTTTGCTTCCATATCCTAATAATTATATTCTGTAATTTTAGATCAATGTAAATATAACACTCATATCTTTCATATACAACCTCATTGCAAGAAATTAATTCCTTATGCATTTTGAGAAATAAACAAGTCTTGTATTTATTTCAGTCGTTGTCTTTGTTCAGTCTTGCATATCTATTAGCCATATATGTACTCTATCCACAATAATATTTATTTGTTTATTTAATATCCTTTTACAGTACTTGATTAGTCTGTGTGATGTGGGTGGGGGTCAGGCGTACAGTGGTGGAGTTGTGGATGCACTGGGTGGTGACCTTCTCACTCAACTCAGCAGCTCCAAGAAGGGACACCAAACACCTGTCAGGGTCCCATCTGTTCTCAGCCTCTTCAGGTGAGATAGAAGGCACTTCATCTTGATGTTACATGTGAATATTTGCTTCAGGAAGGATGTGCAGGAGGAATGCGACAATGGTAAGCAAGAACTGTGAATGGAAAGCTTTATACCCATGTGGAGTTTCAATTGAGAACGAAGTATGAAAGATAGATGGAGGATGTACGTAAATGTCTTTATGAGTAGATGTATATGTATGTTCATAAAAGTTGTCAGGATTTATGTATATGCTGGATCCCATACAAACTATATTTACTGCATTAACATTTTGGTAATTTCTTTAGTAGATTAGAGCTTAAAATATTTCATATTAGCCATTTATCTCCATTTTCACTATCATGAAAGATTTAAAAATAGGGACAAAGACTGAAGATTTGTGATAAAAGTGTATGAATGAAAGTAAGAGTGTAGTAGGAGAAGAAAGCCACTTGGAATATGAAAGGATAGGACAAAAGAGTACATGCATGAAAGAGATGCTGATAGAGGGGAGCTTGAACAAGCAAAGAGGGAGTATCTGGATAGGGAGAGGTGGGGACTCTTCTACCAAGGCTAATCCCATTTGTGGGATTTCCGTAGGGAGCAAGGCAATTGAGACTATACCCTTCTATATCTAAGCCTATTACCGTTATGGAGGGGCTTCAGGACCAGAGATTGGGGTCTGATGCTGTGAAGCCTCAGACTTCGGCCTCTGGTTCAACCAATTTTAGTTTGGCCCGTTTCTTTTTCTAGCTCTTTCCCCTTGTTTCATCTGTCTTTTCTTCTTAACCTCTCACTATCCCCTTCTTTCCTAAAGTGTGAGAGCCGTGCTGATAGGATGAAAGGCTAACAAGTTCAGTCATGAACAGCCTGAGGGTGCCATGGGCAAGGTATACTCTCCCTTTTTCATTGCCTTTACTCCATTGGGCACGGATAGGAAAACACTTGCCATCTACATGTTTCCTTGATACTCTCCACTCTTGATTATGGATTTCATTTATGCCCTTCTGCTTCTGCCACTCTCTTAACATCACTTGACCCTATCCATCACTTTGGGTTACGCCTTTCTCTTGGTGCTTTTTGATTTCCCCAATGGAAAGCCTGTACGCAGAATCAGGCTTACCATCGCTTTCCATACTCCGCACTCTCCTTTCCCTCCTAAATTTTGTCAGACTACACTAGTTTTCCACCTCTAAGATCACTATTCCACAAGCTCTTCAAAGTAGTTTCTCCTCCCATCCACTTTCTATTTATATGCACACCCTTCTCTCTCACTCCCCTTTCTTGATTTAAATGTCCTCCCTTTCCATACGCATTCTTTTTCCACTATGGCTTATACCCATCCCCTCAATTTGCTCTTCTGCCCTTTCTAATTCTTCCAAGTCTGATACACCAACTTACATCTTATGAATCCTTTTTCTTGAACACTTTACTACTCATAATAATTGCATCTCTGAGTATATTGATGGCTCTAAATCCCAATATGGCTCTGGTTTTACCGTTCTGTTCCCCTCTCAGTACTTCCAGTTTCAATTACCAAGTGTGTCTAGTGTCCTTACTACTGAGCTGTACGCTCAGACTAAAGAAAGCTCTTTTCTTACCCATCTTCATCCTTTGTAATTTGTACAGATTCTCAAAATTCTCTCTCTCTTCTACACCCCCTCTTTACTATTCAGCCTTTAGTTCGTGAAATCCAAAAGTGGCTATTTCGCCCTTATGCCTGTTAAAAGTCTGTCTGTTTTTGTTGGGTTCCGAGCCATGCTGGAATTACTGGCGCATTCTGCTACTACATTAGGATACCATTGTTTCATGTAAGTCCCAACATGTGATTATTTCCATTCTTTTAGCTCCTTTCTATTTAGCCGTTGGCAATCCTTCTGGTCTGATCTCTCAAATAATAAACTTTGTACAGTTAAATCATCTGTCTCTCCTTGGTCAGACCCAAGTCACAAGAATAAATGGTGGGAGACTGCACTTACACCATTACGTATTGGCCACACTAACCTCACTTACTCTTATCTTATGACACACTCCCCACTGACCCTTTGTTTGACTTGTAATACCCTCCTCTCTCTGTTCCCCACATTCTGCTTTTATCCTTATTACAGCTTTCCCTCTCTTAATTCATTCATCCCATCATGATATTTGAACAGAATCACCACATTTCCACTTACACAACATAATTTCCTTCCTGCAACAAACACACATCCTTTTGATCTAATCATTTGACTATAACAAATTGCTCTTTCCCTCCCCATAATCTACCTTACCATCATCTCTTTACTATACTGTCTGCCTTTTAGATTGACATAGCGCCATATGACCTCTGATGTCTGGTGGTTGCTTCTTTTTGCATTAACTAACTAACTGAGACTATAGATAGATCGATAGAGCTGAGAGTTAAGAACTCCTCCTCAAAGAAATTCAGGGTTCCTATTTCATGTATATTTGTATAGATATTTGTGATCGTTTGTCTCCTTCCATTAACATCCCTTAAAGGGGTGGCTACAGCAGAATAGTGTTCATCTTTCCCTGTTCTAGCATTCCTTCACTGCATAGTCAAAACCCTTCCTGTTATCTCTCCTAATTCTGATTCACTCTGTTTATTTACTTCACTGGTGGCACATCTCACCCTTCAACTTCACTTGTGTACACTTAACAATTTCATTCTCATTCGTTCTCACATGTGTCCAAACCACCTCAATGTACAGTGTTTCCCTCCAATTTTGTGGATTCCAATTTTGTGAATTATAATTTTGTGGCCTGCAATGTCGACCAATTTCACGCAAAATTGGAGGGAGCATTGTACCATGGTTGACCCATTCAACTACTCCATCGTTGCTCCCATGTCCGAGTTCTCATACCTCATACACATTCTCATGGCTTTCTCCATCTTATTATTATTATTATTGCCCAAACACTCCTCCCATATAACTCCTATCCACTAACTGATGTGCAGCATTTCATGTCTACATCTCTGATGCACGTCAGAATAGGAAGGATAATTCTATTTATTGTACCTCTCTTATTGGCTTCCAGACTTATATTCCTCCCATTTACAACACATTTCTGTCACTATGACCTATTTGTCTTTCTCTGTTCTCTCTTTATCTCCCTTTTAATGCCTTCATGCATACACAAAGTTTCTACTAAGTACTCAAACTCCCTCACTTCCTCTATTTATATTCCCCTAACATGATCGCCTCAGTAGTGAAGTGGTTAGCATGTCTCACTATGAATCCGCTGGCTCGAGTTTGATCCTGGATGAGTACAATTGGTGCGCAGCTCACCCAGCTGTTCATCTTCCCTGACAGGTTCTTCAATAAATGGGTATCTAGGGCAACCTAGGGAAGGTAAACTGTGGAAACTAGGATGTCACAGTGGCCCTGTGTCTCAGGATAATGGAATATTTTCCACCACAGGCTCAAAGGTTGATGCGACAGGAGATGAGCGCCACAAATACGCGCAGCTATAGCGTGTGACCCCCACTTTACCTTGAACCTTACATGATCCAGGTCACCTCCATACTTTGTCCATACTTTATATGGTTTCATAAAAAGAACCACTCCTCCAAACCTTTCAAAAGCCATCATACAGCTTTTACTGACATTTATTTTAAGTTTCCTCTTTTTGCACAGTATCAGAATCATCCACCACCTTCTATATCATCTTACTCTCTACCTACAATGCAGTGTCATCTACAAACAGACCTTGCACACCATCCAACCTCAGTTTGGGACCCATATCTCTTACTCTAACTTTTATCTCTCTTATGCTCCATCCATGTATATGCAATTATAACAGACCAGTGCATTGCTTCAGGTCGCCAGCAGAAGTTTTACATGAAAAGAAAGGAGAGAAGGGAGTGGAGGAAAAGATTGAAGAGGAAGAACTAGAAACAAGAGTTAAAAGGAAAATGGGCCAAACTACAACTACTGCACAGCCTAAGAGGTGGTGATCTTTTTCTTCAAGAGGAAGGAAGCTTTTTTCATGTTTCTTGCACTATCTCAGTAATTTTTCTCCTTTAGATTTTTATGATGTAAAAAGTAATTCCATCCCTTACTGAATTAATAGTAGAAAACTGATCGAACATGTATTATAACAAAGAATGCCATATATGAAATAGACAAATGTTGAAATTTTTTAATCCACATCTTCCATCCTTCCACTCTCCAGGTACAAGTCAGATTGTTCCTGGGCACCCATTGACCTTTCCCCTATAGATGCAGACAGGCTGAATCATTCTGAATCACCCATCTATGGACCGACACTCAGGGTTGTTGGAAGAGCAGCCAAGCAGCCCTCTGAGGGATGGAAGGAGATTGGGGCCTCTCTAACCCAGGTAGTGAATTTCTTTTTAAGATTTGTAGGAACTATGCTGTCATGTCTCCTTTCGTGTATGTAGTTATAAAGCTGCCTGCTCTCTTGGCTAGTTGGAGTTCAGTGTTACACTAATCCTATAAGAGAGCACTTTAAAAGCATTAAAGGAGAGGCTATGAAACTCATGGAAAATGTAGTGGATAAACCTTATAAATACTGGTATTTATAAGATTAGTTGCATGTTTTGTTTAAGTATTTCCGTAGGAGAATAGTAATGCCTACAATCTATGACCAAACCTCTACTGAGGGGAAAGCTATGAAACTCATGGAAATAGAAGTGTGGTTTTTAGACTTTTTCTCAATGTTCCTTGCTAAATTATAGGTGCGTCTTATATGGTGGGAAATACAGTACATGTAAATTGTTTTAATTGTCACTATGGTATCGGTGAGGCATATAATAAGGTAAATACAATACGTAGGCTATCGTCTGTAGTGATAGAGGGTAGTTTAGCCAATGCCGATGATCGATTTGTTTTGATACCGTACGTATGGTGTTGTGTTGACTGAGGTGGTGGGAGTGGCTGGCAGGTTTTAAGACCACTAGTTTTGTACTGGGTCAATAAGATGACCCAAAGTTTTGGGTATGATTTTTTGAGGGTTCGTGTTATCTTATATACCTAGATACATGGTAAATCAATAGTAATAATAGTAATAAAAATAGTGCTAATAAGAATTATTATAATAATAATAATAATAATAATATTAATAATAATGATAAAAATTTACACAGGAATGAATTAGGTACTTGATTTGGCGAAATGATGCTAAGTGCTTATCAAGTTTCTCCTTAAATTATTTACTTGTGTTACTGTTCACTATTTATGCAGGTACAGAATTTCAAATATTCACTATAAGCAGGAATATCGAGAGGCAGGTGAAGCGAAACACACCTGTGGATGGTAAAGAAATAATGGAAACAGCTAAGGAAATTTAATGTGGAAATCCCACCTGTGTTTCTCGCTTCAGAATGTTGGTTAGATAAGTGGTTGGCAAGGCAGAATGTGAAAAATGTGAAATTTTGTGTGAAAGTATAGATTAGCTTGATCTATCCTACCCTTACTTCTAATTAATTCATCATGCTCAAAGAGATTCAAATTTTTAACTAAATTTGATGTTGGATTTATTAATGGTTTTTGTAAGTAGTGATGAACTTTTTAGAAACAACTTGTCTGTAAGTAGGATAGTGTCATAGCAGCATGTGGATGATCTTAGGCCTCTCGGCGGTATTACCAAAGAAAAGTGGCCAGCACGTACTGGGGCTCGAACTCGGGACCCTGAGCTGGTATGCCCGACCACTAGCCACTAGGCCACTGCCTGGTCACTGCATAGTGGCTAGTGGTGGTATTCCCTTTTTTCTATGGTACACATGACGCATGGGGCACCATATGATTCCATGGTGTTATAAATTTCAAGCAGCTTAGCAGACGATTCCCTGACATCTGCCTTGGCGTCAATATCATTGCCTCCCAACATGACTATTACCAAATGATATCCCGGCTTAAGTACTTTAGTAAACTTCGGGTATTCAAAAAATATATCCACCGGGGCTCTGCCATGACTAATCAATTGCATATTTACAAGTGGGATTGGCTCCGTTTGAGGCTTTAGGGCAGCGGTTCCCAACCTTTTTAGCACTGCGCCCCCTTTTGGTTATGACTGTGTTACCAATGCCCCCCCCTATCCTCTCTGGTGTCAAAATACAAGATTTTTATCCATATTCCTCGGGTGATTTATTTGATTGAGCAAAAGTACTGATAAAACTATGCTAATACAGGATAAATAACAAAACCAAAACTTGTATATTGAATTATTATTTTTTTCTTCCTCTGCAATAATACCATTTGATTCACAAAAATTTATGTTATTTTTAGCTATACAGTATATTAAACCACCCAATTGACAATTAGCAAAAAAGATTATACTACACAACACTGGCATACAAAAACAATAGTAGTGACTCAGTGGGAGGGTTGGTATTGTTTCTTCTCAGTAAGTATTTTCATTCTTGGAGCAGTTTTAGCCAGAGCACACATCAGATCATTTTCGACATCAAGCTTATTTCTGCTTTTAGTTTTCACAGCAACGAGTGCTGAAAACCCAGCCTCACAAAGATATGTGGAAGGAAAAGGTACAATTACTGAAAGAGCGTGGTGAGCAAGCTTAGGGTGAATTGTTAAATACTTTATCCAAAATTTATCCAAGGGTTGAGTTTTATAGTTATCTTCGGCAAGTTTACTGAATTTCATATCTAGGAACTCCTCTTGCAAAAGATCTGGCACATCGTCCTCATTGGAGATGAAAGGATTGCGGATAAAGTTCCATTCGTTGGTTTTCTCTTCAATATCTGGGTAATACCGGTTGAACTCCTCCACCAATGATGATATGTGGTCGATAATGTTAGTTCGAAGCTCTTCAGCTATTTTATCATCTTGAAGTTTTTCGTCCAGTTGTTGAAAGGATGCTAAGTTTCCATTTTGTACTCTACGCTTCCACAACTGTAGTTTGGCAATAAAGGCTTGAATTATGTCATAACTGGTCATGATATTCTGACTTCCACCTTGAAGTTTCCGGTTGACAGAGTTCAGTGCTTCAAAAATATCCACAAGGTAAGCAAGTGTAGTCTGGAAGCTGTCTGAACAGAAGATATTCATGAAATCATATTTCCCCTGAATTTCAAGGAACAGCTTCACTTCATTCCGTAGCTCATACACACGAGCCAGCATGTTTCCTTTTGACAGCCACCGGACATTGGTGTGGAAAAGCAAGTTCTGATGATCTGTTCCCATGTCGTGGCAAAGCTGTGCAAACAAGCGGGTGTTCAACGCACTAGCCTTAATATAATTTACCACTTTGATAATGGTAGTTAGAGTGTCCTGGAGAGCCTGTGGAAGAGTTTTTGCAGCCAGTGCCTCACGGTGAATAACACAGTGGGTTCCAACTATATGAGGGATCTTCTGCTTCACCTTGGTAATGAATCCTGAACGGGAACCTAGCATAGCTGGTGCCCCGTCAGTGCAAACTCCAACTACCTTATCCCAGGATAGGTTATTTTTGTCAAAATAACTAGACACTACTCAGAACGTCATCAGCGGTCGTAGTTGTTTCTAAAGGCCTGCAAAACAAGATTTCTTCTTCAACCGCATTATCTGATATGTAACGAGCATATACCAACAGTTGAGAACAGTGCGCCACATCTGTTGTCTCGTCACACTGAATAGCAAATATTGGAGATATACGAATCTTTTCAGCGACTTGCTCTCGTATATCTTGAGCCATCTCGTCAATTCGATTTTTAATTGTATTATCAGAGAGAGCAATTCTAGAAATCTTGTTGCTACTGTCCTTGCCTAGAACTAGTTCTACACCACGCACCATGCATGGTTTCACAAGAGTTTCTCCAATGATATGAGGTTTCTTTTCCTTAGCGATTATGAGTGCCAATTCATAAGACGCCATCACTATATTTGCTGACTCTTGATTGAACAAACAAGCTTATATAATATTTCGTTGAATCACTCCGCGCCCCCCCTGACATTCCCAAACGCCCCCCCAGGGTGGCGCTTCCCCCAGGTTGGGAACCCCTGCTTTAGGGTATTACACGTCACTAGTGAATGCCTTCTATAGGCCACTTAAAAATGAGGTCGAGTTGACCAGCCTAAATTTTCTGCCATGTTGGGTTGATGATGACAACACCTCTCAGGCTCATAGAACCAATTTCTTTGTGGAAACTATTACCACAATGAATGAAATTTAAATGAGAAATAGAATAATGGTTCGGGTAAAATTAATGCACCTCAGTCTTATAATAATTTAAAACCACTTACCTACCTTGTTAACAGGTGGCAATGTTTTAACCAGTTATGGAAAGATGAACACACAAAATAAACTAGGCTTTTGATAGTAGGATCCTTTATGTATTGGGAATTAGTGTTCGTTACCCCTAACTTTTTTATTTGAATCGTTGGAAGGCTGAATAATTTGAACAACAAGTAAACTTGCACACGCCTTTCCTGTGTATCTGCCTTTCCCTCTAAGCTGTTCAACGCTCATGGAACCTTTGGAGAGGACAAGTGGTTTTCACAATGCCTTGTCCTCTTTTACAGAGAAATACACAGTTTGCTAGGAAATTATGAGTGAATGATTGCCATCACTGTCTAACTCTGCAGTATATCTATAGGGTTTATCTTACAGGTCTCTTTAGGCCTTTAATTAATTGTGTCTTTCTTTCTTTTTGTTTGAAAATGTGTCATTGTAGATCGGGTGAAAAGAATGTAACAATTCCAGTCTGAGGAAATCCTCAGTGCATAACATTTTTCTAGAGTGCATTAAATTAGTAAGCCTTGATCTTGCTCTGCTTGGTTTGTGCCATAACCTGTCCTTTTGTACCATGAGATGCAATTCAATGTAAGTATGGAGTGTATCAGGTCACCTCAGTCTTCAATTAATTAATAATAATGCAGTGATAAACTAAATATTTAGAAAAATAAATAATATGTAAACTTCAAATCCTGGCAGAGAGAACACAATTCTACTTCATCAAGCCAAAGGATCTCAGTCACTCCAAAGGGATCCAAGGAAGGTTGCAACCAACCCAAGAAGGCAAGGAGCAAGAGGTCACTTCTGAAGGACATTTCCAACATGACCACCAAGAGTGAAGAGACACAAATCAAGAAGCAGAAGGTGCCGGGAGGTAACAAGGATGGGACTAAGCGAAAGAAGGAGAAAACCAGACCCCTGCTGCAGGGACAAAGAACCATCACTTCCTTCTTCAGATCCTAAGCAATGTGTGTATGTGTGTCATTCACCAT
>JAXIVD010001968.1:0-65000 GCA_036785275.1 Cancer borealis | reverse complement strand
GAAATCAGGTCTTTCGTAAATGTGTCCTGAGGCGATTTTTTGTTCGTTTTATTTGAATAAAATACTTAAAATCATCATAGAAACCTCAAGCAAAAGCAAACAACTCAGAGTGATGTGAAGTATATGTTTATGAGCAATAAAAACAAAATAGTCAACATACGTCATCGGTGGGCGACAATTATTAAATCCTAAGACACCAATAAAAACACCATATTTGCAATAATTTCCAGGAATATTGAAATTTTTAACTGAAAAAGCATACATACATAGCCAATATAGTCCATACTAATATACATGCATGCTTGAAATAAGATTTGAAACTATTTCCAAATATTCTGTTTGTTTTCTACGTTTTCACTGAGCATGGCAAGATACATAACACCTTAATGTTGAGAGTAATTGTAAAATATAACCAAAACTTGAACACAACACCCTAAGTCACTCGTAATCAATTCAGTCATACTCATACTTCACTCATACTTTCATATACCCATAAATAACATCAAGAAGAAGAAAAAATTACATTCCTAATCAATTACGATGTTTGCTGAGTGTCATCGAGAGAGCGTTTCTCAGAGATTGTGAAAAATAACTCCATTGTAATTCCTTATTGTTGATGGTCTCTAGTCAGCTTGTTCGTTTCATTGCCTCCTCCTCCTCTTCTATCTAGCAATGTTCTTTCCAATGATCTTATCACCATACATCACTTTCCCAGCGTACGTACTTTTCCTTTTATCCTGCCATGCTCAGTGAAAACGTAGAAAACAAACAAATTATTTGGAAATAGTTTCAAATCTTATTTCAAGCATGATTCAGAGTATACAATAGAAGCTGATGAAGCTACGGTCATACTAGGCTTTGCTAACGCTAGCCTGGCTTCCGTTTTATCTGGATTTATAGCGATACGACTACCAGTCTGGTCACACATGTGGAAGAACTAACGTTGTGGAATCAGCTGATCATAACAACAACACAAGCCGTTATGGAGGAAGCACTTCTCTTCTTTTTCTTCTGCTCATGAACATTTTCCATGAGACTTATAATAGCGTGATGGCACCAATGAATTGAACTATTTATGTTGTTGACCTTTGTAAAGGATTGTTTTGGTCTTCTTTTTCTTCTTCTTGTGACCTCTTTCGCCTTTTGCCTTTCGCGCCACGAATTGTTATGCAAAATTAATTCCCAAGCCGATATAACGATTATATGACATTTGATCACAATCAAATCATATTCAGGAATGATTATTTCACAATATGTGATGTTTTATTTCAGAAATTATTGCGAATTTGCCAGATTTTTTTGCTATAAACAATATGCTTCATACACAACTTCCACACCGCTCTGAGCTCTAAGCTCTGAGGCTTGAGGAATGAAAACTTTGTAAAAAGAAAGAGTCATGGAGGCGATGCGATGACTTGTGGTTGAAGGTGTAAGGGTAAGACAAGCCGGCCTCACTGTTCACTGGCTTCGAGAGACGCTCCTGATTGTTAGGAAGGTATGAGCTTTATAATTGTTTGTTAGATTTAAAAAAAAAAAAAAGTTTTTTGTTATATATCTTGTAATTCTCTGGTTGGCATCATTAAAGTACAAAGAATTACAGAGGAATTCCTTCTGTATCGTAAAAGACTGTCAGTACGTCAACAGTATTTATAATATTGTATCTACATGTTAAAGACAACAGTACTGGAAAGTTGTAGGCTCTTTTCCTTACTCCAGGAAAGCTTTCTAGAAATTGAACTGACACCGTGTAGTATGTAATAAATTTGAATGGACTTTGTTTAGGAAAGTGAGAGAGCCGAGGTAGCCAACACCTACTACCCTACAGAGTCCTGTTGCACACTGCTTAGAAAGCCTTGCCACTTCGTTGATTTACCATTATTGACAACGGGATTTTTTCTCGGAAATACAATCGTAATCCTCTATGAGAATTATCCCAGCCGAGTAATTAGATTATTTTTATCACGCTTTTTTTTTTTAAGTTTATATAAATGACATCTACTGCTTTCATTTCGTCATAAATATTGAACATATCGGTATAGAAGGGAAGTCAATTCGTTGAACAAGAGCGCTAGTCTCGAAAGCCATGTTAAATATTTTTAATCAGCATATTTTCTTGTTTGTCGCGTATAATAAATTTCATTATTTTTCTAACAAGGAATGTGAGGCTATTTGATTTGTAGGCATTCGGTAACACGTTGTCTCTTCTTTTTTATGAGAGTATCATTGGATAGTTTCCAAGTGTGTGTAAATTTTCCAGAATTAAAGAAAATTAATAAAATGTATCACAAGAGGTTTGCTGATTTGATATTTTCTCTCTTTTAAATATCTTGGTGAAATGCAATCAGAACCAGGAATTTAGTTTAATCTAATGCCATTAAGAGTTAGAGCTACCGTATTTCAAATAAAATCGCAATAATTAAATAAAATTCAGGCTGATCTGAGGTTATTTATTGGATTTCAGTGGTGTTTTCAATAATAAAACAGATCCAAAGCAATCCTATAATGTTTCAGCCATTTTTAATTCGTTGCTTGCTACTTAACAGTTTCCTAGGTGTTTTGAGGTAGTATTTATTGTGACCACTGTTTTCTTATTATGTACGTAACTATATATTTTTTTGGTGGTTGGATTGTTAGTAGATTGGATAGAATCTGTTATAGGAAAGTAAAAGATGTGGAGAAGGGATATAATAATACATTGTTTATTACTTTAGCAATGATAAGGACCATAGATTACACTATACTTGACTGGACACTCGAAATCTGACCTTTTGCAAACCGGTCCTACAGCAGATTTTTAGAAAAATCAAATAAAATACTTAGAAATAAGATAGGAACCTCAAATAAAAACCAAACACTTCAGAGTGATGTAAAGAATATGTTTATGAGCAACAAAAACAAATTAGTCAACGTACGTCATCAGTGGGCGACAATTATTAAATCCTAAGAAACCAAGAAAAACACAAAATTTGCAATAATTTCCAGGAATATTAGAATTTCAATCTGAAAACACTTACATGCATAGCCGATGTAGTTTATATTAATATGCAATACCATAGAACTGTGCACTCGAAATCGAGTCTTTCGCAAATGTGTCCTGAGGCGATTTTTTGTTTATTTTATTTAAATAAAATACTTAAAATCATCATAAAAACCTCAAACAAAAAGCAAACACCTCAGAGTGATGTGAAGAATATGCTTATGAGCAACCAAATCAAATTAGTCAATATACGTCATCGGTGGGCGACAATTATTAAATCCTGACACCAATAAAAAACACCAAATTTGCAATAATTTCCAGGAATATTGGAATTTCAATCTGAAAACACTTACATGCATAGCCCATTTAGTTTATATTAATATGCAATACCATAGAATACACCGTACGTGACTGTGCACTCGAAATCAGGTCTTTCGTAAATGTGTCCTGAGGCGATTTTTTGTTCGTTTTATTTGAATAAAATACTTAAAATCATCATAGAAACCTCAAGCAAAAGCAAACAACTCAGAGTGATGTGAAGTATATGTTTATGAGCAATAAAAACAAAATAGTCAACATACGTCATCGGTGGGCGACAATTATTAAATCCTAAGACACCAATAAAAACACCATATTTGCAATAATTTCCAGGAATATTGAAATTTTTAACTGAAAAAGCATACATACATAGCCAATATAGTCCATACTAATATACATGCATGCTTGAAATAAGATTTGAAACTATTTCCAAATATTCTGTTTGTTTTCTACGTTTTCACTGAGCATGGCAAGATACATAACACCTTAATGTTGAGAGTAATTGTAAAATATAACCAAAACTTGAACACAACACCCTAAGTCACTCGTAATCAATTCAGTCATACTCATACTTCACTCATACTTTCATATACCCATAAATAACATCAAGAAGAAAAAAAATTACATTCCTAATCAATTACGATGTTTGCTGAGTGTCATCGAGAGAGCGTTTCTCAGAGATTGTGAAAAATAACTCCATTGTAATTCCTTATTGTTGATGGTCTCTAGTCAGCTTGTTCGTTTCATTGCCTCCTCCTCCTCTTCTATCTAGCAATGTTCTTTCCAATGATCTTATCACCATACATCACTTTCCCAGCGTACGTACTTTTCCTTTTATCCTGCCATGCTCAGTGAAAACGTAGAAAACAAACAAATTATTTGGAAATAGTTTCAAATCTTATTTCAAGCATGATTCAGAGTATACAATAGAAGCTGATGAAGCTACGGTCATACTAGGCTTTGCTAACGCTAGCCTGGCTTCCGTTTTATCTGGATTTATAGCGATACGACTACCAGTCTGGTCACACATGTGGAAGAACTAACGTTGTGGAATCAGCTGATCATAACAACAACACAAGCCGTTATGGAGGAAGCACTTCTCTTCTTTTTCTTCTGCTCATGAACATTTTCCATGAGACTTATAATAGCGTGATGGCACCAATGAATTGAACTATTTATGTTGTTGACCTTTGTAAAGGATTGTTTTGGTCTTCTTTTTCTTCTTCTTGTGACCTCTTTCGCCTTTTGCCTTTCGCGCCACGAATTGTTATGCAAAATTAATTCCCAAGCCGATATAACGATTATATGACATTTGATCACAATCAAATCATATTCAGGAATGATTATTTCACAATATGTGATGTTTTATTTCAGAAATTATTGCGAATTTGCCAGATTTTTTTGCTATAAACAATATGCTTCATACACAACTTCCACACCGCTCTGAGCTCTAAGCTCTGAGGCTTGAGGAATGAAAACTTTGTAAAAAGAAAGAGTCATGGAGGCGATGCGATGACTTGTGGTTGAAGGTGTAAGGGTAAGACAAGCCGGCCTCACTGTTCACTGGCTTCGAGAGACGCTCCTGATTGTTAGGAAGGTATGAGCTTTATAATTGTTTGTTAGATTTAAAAAAAAAAAAAAGTTTTTTGTTATATATCTTGTAATTCTCTGGTTGGCATCATTAAAGTACAAAGAATTACAGAGGAATTCCTTCTGTATCGTAAAAGACTGTCAGTACGTCAACAGTATTTATAATATTGTATCTACATGTTAAAGACAACAGTACTGGAAAGTTGTAGGCTCTTTTCCTTACTCCAGGAAAGCTTTCTAGAAATTGAACTGACACCGTGTAGTATGTAATAAATTTGAATGGACTTTGTTTAGGAAAGTGAGAGAGCCGAGGTAGCCAACACCTACTACCCTACAGAGTCCTGTTGCACACTGCTTAGAAAGCCTTGCCACTTCGTTGATTTACCATTATTGACAACGGGATTTTTTCTCGGAAATACAATCGTAATCCTCTATGAGAATTATCCCAGCCGAGTAATTAGATTATTTTTATCACGCTTTTTTTTTTTAAGTTTATATAAATGACATCTACTGCTTTCATTTCGTCATAAATATTGAACATATCGGTATAGAAGGGAAGTCAATTCGTTGAACAAGAGCGCTAGTCTCGAAAGCCATGTTAAATATTTTTAATCAGCATATTTTCTTGTTTGTCGCGTATAATAAATTTCATTATTTTTCTAACAAGGAATGTGAGGCTATTTGATTTGTAGGCATTCGGTAACACGTTGTCTCTTCTTTTTTATGAGAGTATCATTGGATAGTTTCCAAGTGTGTGTAAATTTTCCAGAATTAAAGAAAATTAATAAAATGTATCACAAGAGGTTTGCTGATTTGATATTTTCTCTCTTTTAAATATCTTGGTGAAATGCAATCAGAACCAGGAATTTAGTTTAATCTAATGCCATTAAGAGTTAGAGCTACCGTATTTCAAATAAAATCGCAATAATTAAATAAAATTCAGGCTGATCTGAGGTTATTTATTGGATTTCAGTGGTGTTTTCAATAATAAAACAGATCCAAAGCAATCCTATAATGTTTCAGCCATTTTTAATTCGTTGCTTGCTACTTAACAGTTTCCTAGGTGTTTTGAGGTAGTATTTATTGTGACCACTGTTTTCTTATTATGTACGTAACTATATATTTTTTTGGTGGTTGGATTGTTAGTAGATTGGATAGATTCTGTTATAGGAAAGTAAAAGATGTGGAGAAGGGATATAATAATACATTGTTTATTACTTTAGCAATGATAAGGACCATAGATTACACTATACTTGACTGGACACTCGAAATCTGACCTTTTGCAAACCGGTCCTACAGCAGATTTTTAGAAAAATCAAATAAAATACTTAGAAATAAGATAGGAACCTCAAATAAAAACCAAACACTTCAGAGTGATGAAAAGAATATGTTTATGAGCAACAAAAACAAATTAGTCAACGTACGTCATCAGTGGGCGACAATTATTAAATCCTAAGAAACCAAGAAAAACACAAAATTTGCAATAATTTCCAGGAATATTAGAATTTCAATCTGAAAACACTTACATGCATAGCCGATGTAGTTTATATTAATATGCAATACCATAGAACTGTGCACTCGAAATCGAGTCTTTCGCAAATGTGTCCTGAGGCGATTTTTTGTTTATTTTATTTAAATAAAATACTTAAAATCATCATAAAAACCTCAAACAAAAAGCAAACACCTCAGAGTGATGTGAAGAATATGCTTATGAGCAACCAAATCAAATTAGTCAATATACGTCATCGGTGGGCGACAATTATTAAATCCTGACACCAATAAAAAACACCAAATTTGCAATAATTTCCAGGAATATTGGAATTTCAATCTGAAAACACTTACATGCATAGCCCATTTAGTTTATATTAATATGCAATACCATAGAATACACCGTACGTGACTGTGCACTCGAAATCAGGTCTTTCGTAAATGTGTCCTGAGGCGATTTTTTGTTCGTTTTATTTGAATAAAATACTTAAAATCATCATAGAAACCTCAAGCAAAAGCAAACAACTCAGAGTGATGTGAAGTATATGTTTATGAGCAATAAAAACAAAATAGTCAACATACGTCATCGGTGGGCGACAATTATTAAATCCTAAGACACCAATAAAAACACCATATTTGCAATAATTTCCAGGAATATTGAAATTTTTAACTGAAAAAGCATACATACATAGCCAATATAGTCCATACTAATATACATGCATGCTTGAAATAAGATTTGAAACTATTTCCAAATATTCTGTTTGTTTTCTACGTTTTCACTGAGCATGGCAAGATACATAACACCTTAATGTTGAGAGTAATTGTAAAATATAACCAAAACTTGAACACAACACCCTAAGTCACTCGTAATCAATTCAGTCATACTCATACTTCACTCATACTTTCATATACCCATAAATAACATCAAGAAGAAAAAAAATTACATTCCTAATCAATTACGATGTTTGCTGAGTGTCATCGAGAGAGCGTTTCTCAGAGATTGTGAAAAATAACTCCATTGTAATTCCTTATTGTTGATGGTCTCTAGTCAGCTTGTTCGTTTCATTGCCTCCTCCTCCTCTTCTATCTAGCAATGTTCTTTCCAATGATCTTATCACCATACATCACTTTCCCAGCGTACGTACTTTTCCTTTTATCCTGCCATGCTCAGTGAAAACGTAGAAAACAAACAAATTATTTGGAAATAGTTTCAAATCTTATTTCAAGCATGATTCAGAGTATACAATAGAAGCTGATGAAGCTACGGTCATACTAGGCTTTGCTAACGCTAGCCTGGCTTCCGTTTTATCTGGATTTATAGCGATACGACTACCAGTCTGGTCACACATGTGGAAGAACTAACGTTGTGGAATCAGCTGATCATAACAACAACACAAGCCGTTATGGAGGAAGCACTTCTCTTCTTTTTCTTCTGCTCATGAACATTTTCCATGAGACTTATAATAGCGTGATGGCACCAATGAATTGAACTATTTATGTTGTTGACCTTTGTAAAGGATTGTTTTGGTCTTCTTTTTCTTCTTCTTGTGACCTCTTTCGCCTTTTGCCTTTCGCGCCACGAATTGTTATGCAAAATTAATTCCCAAGCCGATATAACGATTATATGACATTTGATCACAATCAAATCATATTCAGGAATGATTATTTCACAATATGTGATGTTTTATTTCAGAAATTATTGCGAATTTGCCAGATTTTTTTGCTATAAACAATATGCTTCATACACAACTTCCACACCGCTCTGAGCTCTAAGCTCTGAGGCTTGAGGAATGAAAACTTTGTAAAAAGAAAGAGTCATGGAGGCGATGCGATGACTTGTGGTTGAAGGTGTAAGGGTAAGACAAGCCGGCCTCACTGTTCACTGGCTTCGAGAGACGCTCCTGATTGTTAGGAAGGTATGAGCTTTATAATTGTTTGTTAGATTTAAAAAAAAAAAAAAGTTTTTTGTTATATATCTTGTAATTCTCTGGTTGGCATCATTAAAGTACAAAGAATTACAGAGGAATTCCTTCTGTATCGTAAAAGACTGTCAGTACGTCAACAGTATTTATAATATTGTATCTACATGTTAAAGACAACAGTACTGGAAAGTTGTAGGCTCTTTTCCTTACTCCAGGAAAGCTTTCTAGAAATTGAACTGACACCGTGTAGTATGTAATAAATTTGAATGGACTTTGTTTAGGAAAGTGAGAGAGCCGAGGTAGCCAACACCTACTACCCTACAGAGTCCTGTTGCACACTGCTTAGAAAGCCTTGCCACTTCGTTGATTTACCATTATTGACAACGGGATTTTTTCTCGGAAATACAATCGTAATCCTCTATGAGAATTATCCCAGCCGAGTAATTAGATTATTTTTATCACGCTTTTTTTTTTTAAGTTTATATAAATGACATCTACTGCTTTCATTTCGTCATAAATATTGAACATATCGGTATAGAAGGGAAGTCAATTCGTTGAACAAGAGCGCTAGTCTCGAAAGCCATGTTAAATATTTTTAATCAGCATATTTTCTTGTTTGTCGCGTATAATAAATTTCATTATTTTTCTAACAAGGAATGTGAGGCTATTTGATTTGTAGGCATTCGGTAACACGTTGTCTCTTCTTTTTTATGAGAGTATCATTGGATAGTTTCCAAGTGTGTGTAAATTTTCCAGAATTAAAGAAAATTAATAAAATGTATCACAAGAGGTTTGCTGATTTGATATTTTCTCTCTTTTAAATATCTTGGTGAAATGCAATCAGAACCAGGAATTTAGTTTAATCTAGTGCCATTAAGAGTTAGAGCTACCGTATTTCAAATAAAATCGCAATAATTAAATAAAATTCAGGCTGATCTGAGGTTATTTATTGGATTTCAGTGGTGTTTTCAATAATAAAACAGATCCAAAGCAATCCTATAATGTTTCAGCCATTTTTAATTCGTTGCTTGCTACTTAACAGTTTCCTAGGTGTTTTGAGGTAGTATTTATTGTGACCACTGTTTTCTTATTATGTACGTAACTATATATTTTTTTGGTGGTTGGATTGTTAGTAGATTGGATAGATTCTGTTATAGGAAAGTAAAAGATGTGGAGAAGGGATATAATAATACATTGTTTATTACTTTAGCAATGATAAGGACCATAGATTACACTATACTTGACTGGACACTCGAAATCTGACCTTTTGCAAACCGGTCCTACAGCAGATTTTTAGAAAAATCAAATAAAATACTTAGAAATAAGATAGGAACCTCAAATAAAAACCAAACACTTCAGAGTGATGTAAAGAATATGTTTATGAGCAACAAAAACAAATTAGTCAACGTACGTCATCAGTGGGCGACAATTATTAAATCCTAAGAAACCAAGAAAAACACAAAATTTGCAATAATTTCCAGGAATATTAGAATTTCAATCTGAAAACACTTACATGCATAGCCGATGTAGTTTATATTAATATGCAATACCCTAGAACTGTGCACTCGAAATCGAGTCTTTCGCAAATGTGTCCTGAGGCGATTTTTTGTTTATTTTATTTAAATAAAATACTTAAAATCATCATAAAAACCTCAAACAAAAAGCAAACACCTCAGAGTGATGTGAAGAATATGCTTATGAGCAACCAAATCAAATTAGTCAATATACGTCATCGGTGGGCGACAATTATTAAATCCTGACACCAATAAAAAACACCAAATTTGCAATAATTTCCAGGAATATTGGAATTTCAATCTGAAAACACTTACATGCATAGCCCATTTAGTTTATATTAATATGCAATACCATAGAATACACCGTACGTGACTGTGCACTCGAAATCAGGTCTTTCGTAAATGTGTCCTGAGGCGATTTTTTGTTCGTTTTATTTGAATAAAATACTTAAAATCATCATAGAAACCTCAAGCAAAAGCAAACAACTCAGAGTGATGTGAAGTATATGTTTATGAGCAATAAAAACAAAATAGTCAACATACGTCATCGGTGGGCGACAATTATTAAATCCTAAGACACCAATAAAAACACCATATTTGCAATAATTTCCAGGAATATTGAAATTTTTAACTGAAAAAGCATACATACATAGCCAATATAGTCCATACTAATATACATGCATGCTTGAAATAAGATTTGAAACTATTTCCAAATATTCTGTTTGTTTTCTACGTTTTCACTGAGCATGGCAAGATACATAACACCTTAATGTTGAGAGTAATTGTAAAATATAACCAAAACTTGAACACAACACCCTAAGTCACTCGTAATCAATTCAGTCATACTCATACTTCACTCATACTTTCATATACCCATAAATAACATCAAGAAGAAAAAAAATTACATTCCTAATCAATTACGATGTTTGCTGAGTGTCATCGAGAGAGCGTTTCTCAGAGATTGTGAAAAATAACTCCATTGTAATTCCTTATTGTTGATGGTCTCTAGTCAGCTTGTTCGTTTCATTGCCTCCTCCTCCTCTTCTATCTAGCAATGTTCTTTCCAATGATCTTATCACCATACATCACTTTCCCAGCGTACGTACTTTTCCTTTTATCCTGCCATGCTCAGTGAAAACGTAGAAAACAAACAAATTATTTGGAAATAGTTTCAAATCTTATTTCAAGCATGATTCAGAGTATACAATAGAAGCTGATGAAGCTACGGTCATACTAGGCTTTGCTAACGCTAGCCTGGCTTCCGTTTTATCTGGATTTATAGCGATACGACTACCAGTCTGGTCACACATGTGGAAGAACTAACGTTGTGGAATCAGCTGATCATAACAACAACACAAGCCGTTATGGAGGAAGCACTTCTCTTCTTTTTCTTCTGCTCATGAACATTTTCCATGAGACTTATAATAGCGTGATGGCACCAATGAATTGAACTATTTATGTTGTTGACCTTTGTAAAGGATTGTTTTGGTCTTCTTTTTCTTCTTCTTGTGACCTCTTTCGCCTTTTGCCTTTCGCGCCACGAATTGTTATGCAAAATTAATTCCCAAGCCGATATAACGATTATATGACATTTGATCACAATCAAATCATATTCAGGAATGATTATTTCACAATATGTGATGTTTTATTTCAGAAATTATTGCGAATTTGCCAGATTTTTTTGCTATAAACAATATGCTTCATACACAACTTCCACACCGCTCTGAGCTCTAAGCTCTGAGGCTTGAGGAATGAAAACTTTGTAAAAAGAAAGAGTCATGGAGGCGATGCGATGACTTGTGGTTGAAGGTGTAAGGGTAAGACAAGCCGGCCTCACTGTTCACTGGCTTCGAGAGACGCTCCTGATTGTTAGGAAGGTATGAGCTTTATAATTGTTTGTTAGATTTAAAAAAAAAAAAAAGTTTTTTGTTATATATCTTGTAATTCTCTGGTTGGCATCATTAAAGTACAAAGAATTACAGAGGAATTCCTTCTGTATCGTAAAAGACTGTCAGTACGTCAACAGTATTTATAATATTGTATCTACATGTTAAAGACAACAGTACTGGAAAGTTGTAGGCTCTTTTCCTTACTCCAGGAAAGCTTTCTAGAAATTGAACTGACACCGTGTAGTATGTAATAAATTTGAATGGACTTTGTTTAGGAAAGTGAGAGAGCCGAGGTAGCCAACACCTACTACCCTACAGAGTCCTGTTGCACACTGCTTAGAAAGCCTTGCCACTTCGTTGATTTACCATTATTGACAACGGGATTTTTTCTCGGAAATACAATCGTAATCCTCTATGAGAATTATCCCAGCCGAGTAATTAGATTATTTTTATCACGCTTTTTTTTTTTAAGTTTATATAAATGACATCTACTGCTTTCATTTCGTCATAAATATTGAACATATCGGTATAGAAGGGAAGTCAATTCGTTGAACAAGAGCGCTAGTCTCGAAAGCCATGTTAAATATTTTTAATCAGCATATTTTCTTGTTTGTCGCGTATAATAAATTTCATTATTTTTCTAACAAGGAATGTGAGGCTATTTGATTTGTAGGCATTCGGTAACACGTTGTCTCTTCTTTTTTATGAGAGTATCATTGGATAGTTTCCAAGTGTGTGTAAATTTTCCAGAATTAAAGAAAATTAATAAAATGTATCACAAGAGGTTTGCTGATTTGATATTTTCTCTCTTTTAAATATCTTGGTGAAATGCAATCAGAACCAGGAATTTAGTTTAATCTAATGCCATTAAGAGTTAGAGCTACCGTATTTCAAATAAAATCGCAATAATTAAATAAAATTCAGGCTGATCTGAGGTTATTTATTGGATTTCAGTGGTGTTTTCAATAATAAAACAGATCCAAAGCAATCCTATAATGTTTCAGCCATTTTTAATTCGTTGCTTGCTACTTAACAGTTTCCTAGGTGTTTTGAGGTAGTATTTATTGTGACCACTGTTTTCTTATTATGTACGTAACTATATATTTTTTTGGTGGTTGGATTGTTAGTAGATTGGATAGATTCTGTTATAGGAAAGTAAAAGATGTGGAGAAGGGATATAATAATACATTGTTTATTACTTTAGCAATGATAAGGACCATAGATTACACTATACTTGACTGGACACTCGAAATCTGACCTTTTGCAAACCGGTCCTACAGCAGATTTTTAGAAAAATCAAATAAAATACTTAGAAATAAGATAGGAACCTCAAATAAAAACCAAACACTTCAGAGTGATGTAAAGAATATGTTTATGAGCAACAAAAACAAATTAGTCAACGTACGTCATCAGTGGGCGACAATTATTAAATCCTAAGAAACCAAGAAAAACACAAAATTTGCAATAATTTCCAGGAATATTAGAATTTCAATCTGAAAACACTTACATGCATAGCCGATGTAGTTTATATTAATATGCAATACCCTAGAACTGTGCACTCGAAATCGAGTCTTTCGCAAATGTGTCCTGAGGCGATTTTTTGTTTATTTTATTTAAATAAAATACTTAAAATCATCATAAAAACCTCAAACAAAAAGCAAACACCTCAGAGTGATGTGAAGAATATGCTTATGAGCAACCAAATCAAATTAGTCAATATACGTCATCGGTGGGCGACAATTATTAAATCCTGACACCAATAAAAAACACCAAATTTGCAATAATTTCCAGGAATATTGGAATTTCAATCTGAAAACACTTACATGCATAGCCCATTTAGTTTATATTAATATGCAATACCATAGAATACACCGTACGTGACTGTGCACTCGAAATCAGGTCTTTCGTAAATGTGTCCTGAGGCGATTTTTTGTTCGTTTTATTTGAATAAAATACTTAAAATCATCATAGAAACCTCAAGCAAAAGCAAACAACTCAGAGTGATGTGAAGTATATGTTTATGAGCAATAAAAACAAAATAGTCAACATACGTCATCGGTGGGCGACAATTATTAAATCCTAAGACACCAATAAAAACACCATATTTGCAATAATTTCCAGGAATATTGAAATTTTTAACTGAAAAAGCATACATACATAGCCAATATAGTCCATACTAATATACATGCATGCTTGAAATAAGATTTGAAACTATTTCCAAATATTCTGTTTGTTTTCTACGTTTTCACTGAGCATGGCAAGATACATAACACCTTAATGTTGAGAGTAATTGTAAAATATAACCAAAACTTGAACACAACACCCTAAGTCACTCGTAATCAATTCAGTCATACTCATACTTCACTCATACTTTCATATACCCATAAATAACATCAAGAAGAAAAAAAATTACATTCCTAATCAATTACGATGTTTGCTGAGTGTCATCGAGAGAGCGTTTCTCAGAGATTGTGAAAAATAACTCCATTGTAATTCCTTATTGTTGATGGTCTCTAGTCAGCTTGTTCGTTTCATTGCCTCCTCCTCCTCTTCTATCTAGCAATGTTCTTTCCAATGATCTTATCACCATACATCACTTTCCCAGCGTACGTACTTTTCCTTTTATCCTGCCATGCTCAGTGAAAACGTAGAAAACAAACAAATTATTTGGAAATAGTTTCAAATCTTATTTCAAGCATGATTCAGAGTATACAATAGAAGCTGATGAAGCTACGGTCATACTAGGCTTTGCTAACGCTAGCCTGGCTTCCGTTTTATCTGGATTTATAGCGATACGACTACCAGTCTGGTCACACATGTGGAAGAACTAACGTTGTGGAATCAGCTGATCATAACAACAACACAAGCCGTTATGGAGGAAGCACTTCTCTTCTTTTTCTTCTGCTCATGAACATTTTCCATGAGACTTATAATAGCGTGATGGCACCAATGAATTGAACTATTTATGTTGTTGACCTTTGTAAAGGATTGTTTTGGTCTTCTTTTTCTTCTTCTTGTGACCTCTTTCGCCTTTTGCCTTTCGCGCCACGAATTGTTATGCAAAATTAATTCCCAAGCCGATATAACGATTATATGACATTTGATCACAATCAAATCATATTCAGGAATGATTATTTCACAATATGTGATGTTTTATTTCAGAAATTATTGCGAATTTGCCAGATTTTTTTGCTATAAACAATATGCTTCATACACAACTTCCACACCGCTCTGAGCTCTAAGCTCTGAGGCTTGAGGAATGAAAACTTTGTAAAAAGAAAGAGTCATGGAGGCGATGCGATGACTTGTGGTTGAAGGTGTAAGGGTAAGACAAGCCGGCCTCACTGTTCACTGGCTTCGAGAGACGCTCCTGATTGTTAGGAAGGTATGAGCTTTATAATTGTTTGTTAGATTTAAAAAAAAAAAAAAGTTTTTTGTTATATATCTTGTAATTCTCTGGTTGGCATCATTAAAGTACAAAGAATTACAGAGGAATTCCTTCTGTATCGTAAAAGACTGTCAGTACGTCAACAGTATTTATAATATTGTATCTACATGTTAAAGACAACAGTACTGGAAAGTTGTAGGCTCTTTTCCTTACTCCAGGAAAGCTTTCTAGAAATTGAACTGACACCGTGTAGTATGTAATAAATTTGAATGGACTTTGTTTAGGAAAGTGAGAGAGCCGAGGTAGCCAACACCTACTACCCTACAGAGTCCTGTTGCACACTGCTTAGAAAGCCTTGCCACTTCGTTGATTTACCATTATTGACAACGGGATTTTTTCTCGGAAATACAATCGTAATCCTCTATGAGAATTATCCCAGCCGAGTAATTAGATTATTTTTATCACGCTTTTTTTTTTTAAGTTTATATAAATGACATCTACTGCTTTCATTTCGTCATAAATATTGAACATATCGGTATAGAAGGGAAGTCAATTCGTTGAACAAGAGCGCTAGTCTCGAAAGCCATGTTAAATATTTTTAATCAGCATATTTTCTTGTTTGTCGCGTATAATAAATTTCATTATTTTTCTAACAAGGAATGTGAGGCTATTTGATTTGTAGGCATTCGGTAACACGTTGTCTCTTCTTTTTTATGAGAGTATCATTGGATAGTTTCCAAGTGTGTGTAAATTTTCCAGAATTAAAGAAAATTAATAAAATGTATCACAAGAGGTTTGCTGATTTGATATTTTCTCTCTTTTAAATATCTTGGTGAAATGCAATCAGAACCAGGAATTTAGTTTAATCTAATGCCATTAAGAGTTAGAGCTACCGTATTTCAAATAAAATCGCAATAATTAAATAAAATTCAGGCTGATCTGAGGTTATTTATTGGATTTCAGTGGTGTTTTCAATAATAAAACAGATCCAAAGCAATCCTATAATGTTTCAGCCATTTTTAATTCGTTGCTTGCTACTTAACAGTTTCCTAGGTGTTTTGAGGTAGTATTTATTGTGACCACTGTTTTCTTATTATGTACGTAACTATATATTTTTTTGGTGGTTGGATTGTTAGTAGATTGGATAGATTCTGTTATAAGAAAGTAAAAGATGTGGAGAAGGGATATAATAATACATTGTTTATTACTTTAGCAATGATAAGGACCATAGATTACACTATACTTGACTGGACACTCGAAATCTGACCTTTTGCAAACCGGTCCTACAGCAGATTTTTAGAAAAATCAAATAAAATACTTAGAAATAAGATAGGAACCTCAAATAAAAACCAAACACTTCAGAGTGATGTAAAGAATATGTTTATGAGCAACAAAAACAAATTAGTCAACGTACGTCATCAGTGGGCGACAATTATTAAATCCTAAGAAACCAAGAAAAACACAAAATTTGCAATAATTTCCAGGAATATTAGAATTTCAATCTGAAAACACTTACATGCATAGCCGATGTAGTTTATATTAATATGCAATACCATAGAACTGTGCACTCGAAATCGAGTCTTTCGCAAATGTGTCCTGAGGCGATTTTTTGTTTATTTTATTTAAATAAAATACTTAAAATCATCATAAAAACCTCAAACAAAAAGCAAACACCTCAGAGTGATGTGAAGAATATGCTTATGAGCAACCAAATCAAATTAGTCAATATACGTCATCGGTGGGCGACAATTATTAAATCCTGACACCAATAAAAAACACCAAATTTGCAATAATTTCCAGGAATATTGGAATTTCAATCTGAAAACACTTACATGCATAGCCCATTTAGTTTATATTAATATGCAATACCATAGAATACACCGTACGTGACTGTGCACTCGAAATCAGGTCTTTCGTAAATGTGTCCTGAGGCGATTTTTTGTTCGTTTTATTTGAATAAAATACTTAAAATCATCATAGAAACCTCAAGCAAAAGCAAACAACTCAGAGTGATGTGAAGTATATGTTTATGAGCAATAAAAACAAAATAGTCAACATACGTCATCGGTGGGCGACAATTATTAAATCCTAAGACACCAATAAAAACACCATATTTGCAATAATTTCCAGGAATATTGAAATTTTTAACTGAAAAAGCATACATACATAGCCAATATAGTCCATACTAATATACATGCATGCTTGAAATAAGATTTGAAACTATTTCCAAATATTCTGTTTGTTTTCTACGTTTTCACTGAGCATGGCAAGATACATAACACCTTAATGTTGAGAGTAATTGTAAAATATAACCAAAACTTGAACACAACACCCTAAGTCACTCGTAATCAATTCAGTCATACTCATACTTCACTCATACTTTCATATACCCATAAATAACATCAAGAAGAAAAAAAATTACATTCCTAATCAATTACGATGTTTGCTGAGTGTCATCGAGAGAGCGTTTCTCAGAGATTGTGAAAAATAACTCCATTGTAATTCCTTATTGTTGATGGTCTCTAGTCAGCTTGTTCGTTTCATTGCCTCCTCCTCCTCTTCTATCTAGCAATGTTCTTTCCAATGATCTTATCACCATACATCACTTTCCCAGCGTACGTACTTTTCCTTTTATCCTGCCATGCTCAGTGAAAACGTAGAAAACAAACAAATTATTTGGAAATAGTTTCAAATCTTATTTCAAGCATGATTCAGAGTATACAATAGAAGCTGATGAAGCTACGTTTTATCTTCCGTTTTATCTGGATTTATAGCGATACGACTACCAGTCTGGTCACACATGTGGAAGAACTAACGTTGTGGAATCAGCTGATCATAACAACAACACAAGCCGTTATGGAGGAAGCACTTCTCTTCTTTTTCTTCTGCTCATGAACATTTTCCATGAGACTTATAATAGCGTGATGGCACCAATGAATTGAACTATTTATGTTGTTGACCTTTGTAAAGGATTGTTTTGGTCTTCTTTTTCTTCTTCTTGTGACCTCTTTCGCCTTTTGCCTTTCGCGCCACGAATTGTTATGCAAAATTAATTCCCAAGCCGATATAACGATTATATGACATTTGATCACAATCAAATCATATTCAGGAATGATTATTTCACAATATGTGATGTTTTATTTCAGAAATTATTGCGAATTTGCCAGATTTTTTTGCTATAAACAATATGCTTCATACACAACTTCCACACCGCTCTGAGCTCTAAGCTCTGAGGCTTGAGGAATGAAAACTTTGTAAAAAGAAAGAGTCATGGAGGCGATGCGATGACTTGTGGTTGAAGGTGTAAGGGTAAGACAAGCCGGCCTCACTGTTCACTGGCTTCGAGAGACGCTCCTGATTGTTAGGAAGGTATGAGCTTTATAATTGTTTGTTAGATTTAAAAAAAAAAAAAAGTTTTTTGTTATATATCTTGTAATTCTCTGGTTGGCATCATTAAAGTACAAAGAATTACAGAGGAATTCCTTCTGTATCGTAAAAGACTGTCAGTACGTCAACAGTATTTATAATATTGTATCTACATGTTAAAGACAACAGTACTGGAAAGTTGTAGGCTCTTTTCCTTACTCCAGGAAAGCTTTCTAGAAATTGAACTGACACCGTGTAGTATGTAATAAATTTGAATGGACTTTGTTTAGGAAAGTGAGAGAGCCGAGGTAGCCAACACCTACTACCCTACAGAGTCCTGTTGCACACTGCTTAGAAAGCCTTGCCACTTCGTTGATTTACCATTATTGACAACGGGATTTTTTCTCGGAAATACAATCGTAATCCTCTATGAGAATTATCCCAGCCGAGTAATTAGATTATTTTTATCACGCTTTTTTTTTTTAAGTTTATATAAATGACATCTACTGCTTTCATTTCGTCATAAATATTGAACATATCGGTATAGAAGGGAAGTCAATTCGTTGAACAAGAGCGCTAGTCTCGAAAGCCATGTTAAATATTTTTAATCAGCATATTTTCTTGTTTGTCGCGTATAATAAATTTCATTATTTTTCTAACAAGGAATGTGAGGCTATTTGATTTGTAGGCATTCGGTAACACGTTGTCTCTTCTTTTTTATGAGAGTATCATTGGATAGTTTCCAAGTGTGTGTAAATTTTCCAGAATTAAAGAAAATTAATAAAATGTATCACAAGAGGTTTGCTGATTTGATATTTTCTCTCTTTTAAATATCTTGGTGAAATGCAATCAGAACCAGGAATTTAGTTTAATCTAATGCCATTAAGAGTTAGAGCTACCGTATTTCAAATAAAATCGCAATAATTAAATAAAATTCAGGCTGATCTGAGGTTATTTATTGGATTTCAGTGGTGTTTTCAATAATAAAACAGATCCAAAGCAATCCTATAATGTTTCAGCCATTTTTAATTCGTTGCTTGCTACTTAACAGTTTCCTAGGTGTTTTGAGGTAGTATTTATTGTGACCACTGTTTTCTTATTATGTACGTAACTATATATTTTTTTGGTGGTTGGATTGTTAGTAGATTGGATAGATTCTGTTATAGGAAAGTAAAAGATGTGGAGAAGGGATATAATAATACATTGTTTATTACTTTAGCAATGATAAGGACCATAGATTACACTATACTTGACTGGACACTCGAAATCTGACCTTTTGCAAACCGGTCCTACAGCAGATTTTTAGAAAAATCAAATAAAATACTTAGAAATAAGATAGGAACCTCAAATAAAAACCAAACACTTCAGAGTGATGTAAAGAATATGTTTATGAGCAACAAAAACAAATTAGTCAACGTACGTCATCAGTGGGCGACAATTATTAAATCCTAAGAAACCAAGAAAAACACAAAATTTGCAATAATTTCCAGGAATATTAGAATTTCAATCTGAAAACACTTACATGCATAGCCGATGTAGTTTATATTAATATGCAATACCATAGAACTGTGCACTCGAAATCGAGTCTTTCGCAAATGTGTCCTGAGGCGATTTTTTGTTTATTTTATTTAAATAAAATACTTAAAATCATCATAAAAACCTCAAACAAAAAGCAAACACCTCAGAGTGATGTGAAGAATATGCTTATGAGCAACCAAATCAAATTAGTCAATATACGTCATCGGTGGGCGACAATTATTAAATCCTGACACCAATAAAAAACACCAAATTTGCAATAATTTCCAGGAATATTGGAATTTCAATCTGAAAACACTTACATGCATAGCCCATTTAGTTTATATTAATATGCAATACCATAGAATACACCGTACGTGACTGTGCACTCGAAATCAGGTCTTTCGTAAATGTGTCCTGAGGCGATTTTTTGTTCGTTTTATTTGAATAAAATACTTAAAATCATCATAGAAACCTCAAGCAAAAGCAAACAACTCAGAGTGATGTGAAGTATATGTTTATGAGCAATAAAAACAAAATAGTCAACATACGTCATCGGTGGGCGACAATTATTAAATCCTAAGACACCAATAAAAACACCATATTTGCAATAATTTCCAGGAATATTGAAATTTTTAACTGAAAAAGCATACATACATAGCCAATATAGTCCATACTAATATACATGCATGCTTGAAATAAGATTTGAAACTATTTCCAAATATTCTGTTTGTTTTCTACGTTTTCACTGAGCATGGCAAGATACATAACACCTTAATGTTGAGAGTAATTGTAAAATATAACCAAAACTTGAACACAACACCCTAAGTCACTCGTAATCAATTCAGTCATACTCATACTTCACTCATACTTTCATATACCCATAAATAACATCAAGAAGAAAAAAAATTACATTCCTAATCAATTACGATGTTTGCTGAGTGTCATCGAGAGAGCGTTTCTCAGAGATTGTGAAAAATAACTCCATTGTAATTCCTTATTGTTGATGGTCTCTAGTCAGCTTGTTCGTTTCATTGCCTCCTCCTCCTCTTCTATCTAGCAATGTTCTTTCCAATGATCTTATCACCATACATCACTTTCCCAGCGTACGTACTTTTCCTTTTATCCTGCCATGCTCAGTGAAAACGTAGAAAACAAACAAATTATTTGGAAATAGTTTCAAATCTTATTTCAAGCATGATTCAGAGTATACAATAGAAGCTGATGAAGCTACGGTCATACTAGGCTTTGCTAACGCTAGCCTGGCTTCCGTTTTATCTGGATTTATAGCGATACGACTACCAGTCTGGTCACACATGTGGAAGAACTAACGTTGTGGAATCAGCTGATCATAACAACAACACAAGCCGTTATGGAGGAAGCACTTCTCTTCTTTTTCTTCTGCTCATGAACATTTTCCATGAGACTTATAATAGCGTGATGGCACCAATGAATTGAACTATTTATGTTGTTGACCTTTGTAAAGGATTGTTTTGGTCTTCTTTTTCTTCTTCTTGTGACCTCTTTCGCCTTTTGCCTTTCGCGCCACGAATTGTTATGCAAAATTAATTCCCAAGCCGATATAACGATTATATGACATTTGATCACAATCAAATCATATTCAGGAATGATTATTTCACAATATGTGATGTTTTATTTCAGAAATTATTGCGAATTTGCCAGATTTTTTTGCTATAAACAATATGCTTCATACACAACTTCCACACCGCTCTGAGCTCTAAGCTCTGAGGCTTGAGGAATGAAAACTTTGTAAAAAGAAAGAGTCATGGAGGCGATGCGATGACTTGTGGTTGAAGGTGTAAGGGTAAGACAAGCCGGCCTCACTGTTCACTGGCTTCGAGAGACGCTCCTGATTGTTAGGAAGGTATGAGCTTTATAATTGTTTGTTAGATTTAAAAAAAAAAAAAAGTTTTTTGTTATATATCTTGTAATTCTCTGGTTGGCATCATTAAAGTACAAAGAATTACAGAGGAATTCCTTCTGTATCGTAAAAGACTGTCAGTACGTCAACAGTATTTATAATATTGTATCTACATGTTAAAGACAACAGTACTGGAAAGTTGTAGGCTCTTTTCCTTACTCCAGGAAAGCTTTCTAGAAATTGAACTGACACCGTGTAGTATGTAATAAATTTGAATGGACTTTGTTTAGGAAAGTGAGAGAGCCGAGGTAGCCAACACCTACTACCCTACAGAGTCCTGTTGCACACTGCTTAGAAAGCCTTGCCACTTCGTTGATTTACCATTATTGACAACGGGATTTTTTCTCGGAAATACAATCGTAATCCTCTATGAGAATTATCCCAGCCGAGTAATTAGATTATTTTTATCACGCTTTTTTTTTTTAAGTTTATATAAATGACATCTACTGCTTTCATTTCGTCATAAATATTGAACATATCGGTATAGAAGGGAAGTCAATTCGTTGAACAAGAGCGCTAGTCTCGAAAGCCATGTTAAATATTTTTAATCAGCATATTTTCTTGTTTGTCGCGTATAATAAATTTCATTATTTTTCTAACAAGGAATGTGAGGCTATTTGATTTGTAGGCATTCGGTAACACGTTGTCTCTTCTTTTTTATGAGAGTATCATTGGATAGTTTCCAAGTGTGTGTAAATTTTCCAGAATTAAAGAAAATTAATAAAATGTATCACAAGAGGTTTGCTGATTTGATATTTTCTCTCTTTTAAATATCTTGGTGAAATGCAATCAGAACCAGGAATTTAGTTTAATCTAATGCCATTAAGAGTTAGAGCTACCGTATTTCAAATAAAATCGCAATAATTAAATAAAATTCAGGCTGATCTGAGGTTATTTATTGGATTTCAGTGGTGTTTTCAATAATAAAACAGATCCAAAGCAATCCTATAATGTTTCAGCCATTTTTAATTCGTTGCTTGCTACTTAACAGTTTCCTAGGTGTTTTGAGGTAGTATTTATTGTGACCACTGTTTTCTTATTATGTACGTAACTATATATTTTTTTGGTGGTTGGATTGTTAGTAGATTGGATAGATTCTGTTATAGGAAAGTAAAAGATGTGGAGAAGGGATATAATAATACATTGTTTATTACTTTAGCAATGATAAGGACCATAGATTACACTATACTTGACTGGACACTCGAAATCTGACCTTTTGCAAACCGGTCCTACAGCAGATTTTTAGAAAAATCAAATAAAATACTTAGAAATAAGATAGGAACCTCAAATAAAAACCAAACACTTCAGAGTGATGTAAAGAATATGTTTATGAGCAACAAAAACAAATTAGTCAACGTACGTCATCAGTGGGCGACAATTATTAAATCCTAAGAAACCAAGAAAAACACAAAATTTGCAATAATTTCCAGGAATATTAGAATTTCAATCTGAAAACACTTACATGCATAGCCGATGTAGTTTATATTAATATGCAATACCATAGAACTGTGCACTCGAAATCGAGTCTTTCGCAAATGTGTCCTGAGGCGATTTTTTGTTTATTTTATTTAAATAAAATACTTAAAATCATCATAAAAACCTCAAACAAAAAGCAAACACCTCAGAGTGATGTGAAGAATATGCTTATGAGCAACCAAATCAAATTAGTCAATATACGTCATCGGTGGGCGACAATTATTAAATCCTGACACCAATAAAAAACACCAAATTTGCAATAATTTCCAGGAATATTGGAATTTCAATCTGAAAACACTTACATGCATAGCCCATTTAGTTTATATTAATATGCAATACCATAGAATACACCGTACGTGACTGTGCACTCGAAATCAGGTCTTTCGTAAATGTGTCCTGAGGCGATTTTTTGTTCGTTTTATTTGAATAAAATACTTAAAATCATCATAGAAACCTCAAGCAAAAGCAAACAACTCAGAGTGATGTGAAGTATATGTTTATGAGCAATAAAAACAAAATAGTCAACATACGTCATCGGTGGGCGACAATTATTAAATCCTAAGACACCAATAAAAACACCATATTTGCAATAATTTCCAGGAATATTGAAATTTTTAACTGAAAAAGCATACATACATAGCCAATATAGTCCATACTAATATACATGCATGCTTGAAATAAGATTTGAAACTATTTCCAAATATTCTGTTTGTTTTCTACGTTTTCACTGAGCATGGCAAGATACATAACACCTTAATGTTGAGAGTAATTGTAAAATATAACCAAAACTTGAACACAACACCCTAAGTCACTCGTAATCAATTCAGTCATACTCATACTTCACTCATACTTTCATATACCCATAAATAACATCAAGAAGAAGAAAAAATTACATTCCTAATCAATTACGATGTTTGCTGAGTGTCATCGAGAGAGCGTTTCTCAGAGATTGTGAAAAATAACTCCATTGTAATTCCTTATTGTTGATGGTCTCTAGTCAGCTTGTTCGTTTCATTGCCTCCTCCTCCTCTTCTATCTAGCAATGTTCTTTCCAATGATCTTATCACCATACATCACTTTCCCAGCGTACGTACTTTTCCTTTTATCCTGCCATGCTCAGTGAAAACGTAGAAAACAAACAAATTATTTGGAAATAGTTTCAAATCTTATTTCAAGCATGATTCAGAGTATACAATAGAAGCTGATGAAGCTACGGTCATACTAGGCTTTGCTAACGCTAGCCTGGCTTCCGTTTTATCTGGATTTATAGCGATACGACTACCAGTCTGGTCACACATGTGGAAGAACTAACGTTGTGGAATCAGCTGATCATAACAACAACACAAGCCGTTATGGAGGAAGCACTTCTCTTCTTTTTCTTCTGCTCATGAACATTTTCCATGAGACTTATAATAGCGTGATGGCACCAATGAATTGAACTATTTATGTTGTTGACCTTTGTAAAGGATTGTTTTGGTCTTCTTTTTCTTCTTCTTGTGACCTCTTTCGCCTTTTGCCTTTCGCGCCACGAATTGTTATGCAAAATTAATTCCCAAGCCGATATAACGATTATATGACATTTGATCACAATCAAATCATATTCAGGAATGATTATTTCACAATATGTGATGTTTTATTTCAGAAATTATTGCGAATTTGCCAGATTTTTTTGCTATAAACAATATGCTTCATACACAACTTCCACACCGCTCTGAGCTCTAAGCTCTGAGGCTTGAGGAATGAAAACTTTGTAAAAAGAAAGAGTCATGGAGGCGATGCGATGACTTGTGGTTGAAGGTGTAAGGGTAAGACAAGCCGGCCTCACTGTTCACTGGCTTCGAGAGACGCTCCTGATTGTTAGGAAGGTATGAGCTTTATAATTGTTTGTTAGATTTAAAAAAAAAAAAAAGTTTTTTGTTATATATCTTGTAATTCTCTGGTTGGCATCATTAAAGTACAAAGAATTACAGAGGAATTCCTTCTGTATCGTAAAAGACTGTCAGTACGTCAACAGTATTTATAATATTGTATCTACATGTTAAAGACAACAGTACTGGAAAGTTGTAGGCTCTTTTCCTTACTCCAGGAAAGCTTTCTAGAAATTGAACTGACACCGTGTAGTATGTAATAAATTTGAATGGACTTTGTTTAGGAAAGTGAGAGAGCCGAGGTAGCCAACACCTACTACCCTACAGAGTCCTGTTGCACACTGCTTAGAAAGCCTTGCCACTTCGTTGATTTACCATTATTGACAACGGGATTTTTTCTCGGAAATACAATCGTAATCCTCTATGAGAATTATCCCAGCCGAGTAATTAGATTATTTTTATCACGCTTTTTTTTTTTAAGTTTATATAAATGACATCTACTGCTTTCATTTCGTCATAAATATTGAACATATCGGTATAGAAGGGAAGTCAATTCGTTGAACAAGAGCGCTAGTCTCGAAAGCCATGTTAAATATTTTTAATCAGCATATTTTCTTGTTTGTCGCGTATAATAAATTTCATTATTTTTCTAACAAGGAATGTGAGGCTATTTGATTTGTAGGCATTCGGTAACACGTTGTCTCTTCTTTTTTATGAGAGTATCATTGGATAGTTTCCAAGTGTGTGTAAATTTTCCAGAATTAAAGAAAATTAATAAAATGTATCACAAGAGGTTTGCTGATTTGATATTTTCTCTCTTTTAAATATCTTGGTGAAATGCAATCAGAACCAGGAATTTAGTTTAATCTAATGCCATTAAGAGTTAGAGCTACCGTATTTCAAATAAAATCGCAATAATTAAATAAAATTCAGGCTGATCTGAGGTTATTTATTGGATTTCAGTGGTGTTTTCAATAATAAAACAGATCCAAAGCAATCCTATAATGTTTCAGCCATTTTTAATTCGTTGCTTGCTACTTAACAGTTTCCTAGGTGTTTTGAGGTAGTATTTATTGTGACCACTGTTTTCTTATTATGTACGTAACTATATATTTTTTTGGTGGTTGGATTGTTAGTAGATTGGATAGATTCTGTTATAGGAAAGTAAAAGATGTGGAGAAGGGATATAATAATACATTGTTTATTACTTTAGCAATGATAAGGACCATAGATTACACTATACTTGACTGGACACTCGAAATCTGACCTTTTGCAAACCGGTCCTACAGCAGATTTTTAGAAAAATCAAATAAAATACTTAGAAATAAGATAGGAACCTCAAATAAAAACCAAACACTTCAGAGTGATGTAAAGAATATGTTTATGAGCAACAAAAACAAATTAGTCAACGTACGTCATCAGTGGGCGACAATTATTAAATCCTAAGAAACCAAGAAAAACACAAAATTTGCAATAATTTCCAGGAATATTAGAATTTCAATCTGAAAACACTTACATGCATAGCCGATGTAGTTTATATTAATATGCAATACCATAGAACTGTGCACTCGAAATCGAGTCTTTCGCAAATGTGTCCTGAGGCGATTTTTTGTTTATTTTATTTAAATAAAATACTTAAAATCATCATAAAAACCTCAAACAAAAAGCAAACACCTCAGAGTGATGTGAAGAATATGCTTATGAGCAACCAAATCAAATTAGTCAATATACGTCATCGGTGGGCGACAATTATTAAATCCTGACACCAATAAAAAACACCAAATTTGCAATAATTTCCAGGAATATTGGAATTTCAATCTGAAAACACTTACATGCATAGCCCATTTAGTTTATATTAATATGCAATACCATAGAATACACCGTACGTGACTGTGCACTCGAAATCAGGTCTTTCGTAAATGTGTCCTGAGGCGATTTTTTGTTCGTTTTATTTGAATAAAATACTTAAAATCATCATAGAAACCTCAAGCAAAAGCAAACAACTCAGAGTGATGTGAAGTATATGTTTATGAGCAATAAAAACAAAATAGTCAACATACGTCATCGGTGGGCGACAATTATTAAATCCTAAGACACCAATAAAAACACCATATTTGCAATAATTTCCAGGAATATTGAAATTTTTAACTGAAAAAGCATACATACATAGCCAATATAGTCCATACTAATATACATGCATGCTTGAAATAAGATTTGAAACTATTTCCAAATATTCTGTTTGTTTTCTACGTTTTCACTGAGCATGGCAAGATACATAACACCTTAATGTTGAGAGTAATTGTAAAATATAACCAAAACTTGAACACAACACCCTAAGTCACTCGTAATCAATTCAGTCATACTCATACTTCACTCATACTTTCATATACCCATAAATAACATCAAGAAGAAAAAAAATTACATTCCTAATCAATTACGATGTTTGCTGAGTGTCATCGAGAGAGCGTTTCTCAGAGATTGTGAAAAATAACTCCATTGTAATTCCTTATTGTTGATGGTCTCTAGTCAGCTTGTTCGTTTCATTGCCTCCTCCTCCTCTTCTATCTAGCAATGTTCTTTCCAATGATCTTATCACCATACATCACTTTCCCAGCGTACGTACTTTTCCTTTTATCCTGCCATGCTCAGTGAAAACGTAGAAAACAAACAAATTATTTGGAAATAGTTTCAAATCTTATTTCAAGCATGATTCAGAGTATACAATAGAAGCTGATGAAGCTACGGTCATACTAGGCTTTGCTAACGCTAGCCTGGCTTCCGTTTTATCTGGATTTATAGCGATACGACTACCAGTCTGGTCACACATGTGGAAGAACTAACGTTGTGGAATCAGCTGATCATAACAACAACACAAGCCGTTATGGAGGAAGCACTTCTCTTCTTTTTCTTCTGCTCATGAACATTTTCCATGAGACTTATAATAGCGTGATGGCACCAATGAATTGAACTATTTATGTTGTTGACCTTTGTAAAGGATTGTTTTGGTCTTCTTTTTCTTCTTCTTGTGACCTCTTTCGCCTTTTGCCTTTCGCGCCACGAATTGTTATGCAAAATTAATTCCCAAGCCGATATAACGATTATATGACATTTGATCACAATCAAATCATATTCAGGAATGATTATTTCACAATATGTGATGTTTTATTTCAGAAATTATTGCGAATTTGCCAGATTTTTTTGCTATAAACAATATGCTTCATACACAACTTCCACACCGCTCTGAGCTCTAAGCTCTGAGGCTTGAGGAATGAAAACTTTGTAAAAAGAAAGAGTCATGGAGGCGATGCGATGACTTGTGGTTGAAGGTGTAAGGGTAAGACAAGCCGGCCTCACTGTTCACTGGCTTCGAGAGACGCTCCTGATTGTTAGGAAGGTATGAGCTTTATAATTGTTTGTTAGATTTTAAAAAAAAAAAAAGTTTTTTGTTATATATCTTGTAATTCTCTGGTTGGCATCATTAAAGTACAAAGAATTACAGAGGAATTCCTTCTGTATCGTAAAAGACTGTCAGTACGTCAACAGTATTTATAATATTGTATCTACATGTTAAAGACAACAGTACTGGAAAGTTGTAGGCTCTTTTCCTTACTCCAGGAAAGCTTTCTAGAAATTGAACTGACACCGTGTAGTATGTAATAAATTTGAATGGACTTTGTTTAGGAAAGTGAGAGAGCCGAGGTAGCCAACACCTACTACCCTACAGAGTCCTGTTGCACACTGCTTAGAAAGCCTTGCCACTTCGTTGATTTACCATTATTGACAACGGGATTTTTTCTCGGAAATACAATCGTAATCCTCTATGAGAATTATCCCAGCCGAGTAATTAGATTATTTTTATCACGCTTTTTTTTTTTAAGTTTATATAAATGACATCTACTGCTTTCATTTCGTCATAAATATTGAACATATCGGTATAGAAGGGAAGTCAATTCGTTGAACAAGAGCGCTAGTCTCGAAAGCCATGTTAAATATTTTTAATCAGCATATTTTCTTGTTTGTCGCGTATAATAAATTTCATTATTTTTCTAACAAGGAATGTGAGGCTATTTGATTTGTAGGCATTCGGTAACACGTTGTCTCTTCTTTTTTATGAGAGTATCATTGGATAGTTTCCAAGTGTGTGTAAATTTTCCAGAATTAAAGAAAATTAATAAAATGTATCACAAGAGGTTTGCTGATTTGATATTTTCTCTCTTTTAAATATCTTGGTGAAATGCAATCAGAACCAGGAATTTAGTTTAATCTAATGCCATTAAGAGTTAGAGCTACCGTATTTCAAATAAAATCGCAATAATTAAATAAAATTCAGGCTGATCTGAGGTTATTTATTGGATTTCAGTGGTGTTTTCAATAATAAAACAGATCCAAAGCAATCCTATAATGTTTCAGCCATTTTTAATTCGTTGCTTGCTACTTAACAGTTTCCTAGGTGTTTTGAGGTAGTATTTATTGTGACCACTGTTTTCTTATTATGTACGTAACTATATATTTTTTTGGTGGTTGGATTGTTAGTAGATTGGATAGATTCTGTTATAGGAAAGTAAAAGATGTGGAGAAGGGATATAATAATACATTGTTTATTACTTTAGCAATGATAAGGACCATAGATTACACTATACTTGACTGGACACTCGAAATCTGACCTTTTGCAAACCGGTCCTACAGCAGATTTTTAGAAAAATCAAATAAAATACTTAGAAATAAGATAGGAACCTCAAATAAAAACCAAACACTTCAGAGTGATGTAAAGAATATGTTTATGAGCAACAAAAACAAATTAGTCAACGTACGTCATCAGTGGGCGACAATTATTAAATCCTAAGAAACCAAGAAAAACACAAAATTTGCAATAATTTCCAGGAATATTAGAATTTCAATCTGAAAACACTTACATGCATAGCCGATGTAGTTTATATTAATATGCAATACCATAGAACTGTGCACTCGAAATCGAGTCTTTCGCAAATGTGTCCTGAGGCGATTTTTTGTTTATTTTATTTAAATAAAATACTTAAAATCATCATAAAAACCTCAAACAAAAAGCAAACACCTCAGAGTGATGTGAAGAATATGCTTATGAGCAACCAAATCAAATTAGTCAATATACGTCATCGGTGGGCGACAATTATTAAATCCTGACACCAATAAAAAACACCAAATTTGCAATAATTTCCAGGAATATTGGAATTTCAATCTGAAAACACTTACATGCATAGCCCATTTAGTTTATATTAATATGCAATACCATAGAATACACCGTACGTGACTGTGCACTCGAAATCAGGTCTTTCGTAAATGTGTCCTGAGGCGATTTTTTGTTCGTTTTATTTGAATAAAATACTTAAAATCATCATAGAAACCTCAAGCAAAAGCAAACAACTCAGAGTGATGTGAAGTATATGTTTATGAGCAATAAAAACAAAATAGTCAACATACGTCATCGGTGGGCGACAATTATTAAATCCTAAGACACCAATAAAAACACCATATTTGCAATAATTTCCAGGAATATTGAAATTTTTAACTGAAAAAGCATACATACATAGCCAATATAGTCCATACTAATATACATGCATGCTTGAAATAAGATTTGAAACTATTTCCAAATATTCTGTTTGTTTTCTACGTTTTCACTGAGCATGGCAAGATACATAACACCTTAATGTTGAGAGTAATTGTAAAATATAACCAAAACTTGAACACAACACCCTAAGTCACTCGTAATCAATTCAGTCATACTCATACTTCACTCATACTTTCATATACCCATAAATAACATCAAGAAGAAAAAAAATTACATTCCTAATCAATTACGATGTTTGCTGAGTGTCATCGAGAGAGCGTTTCTCAGAGATTGTGAAAAATAACTCCATTGTAATTCCTTATTGTTGATGGTCTCTAGTCAGCTTGTTCGTTTCATTGCCTCCTCCTCCTCTTCTATCTAGCAATGTTCTTTCCAATGATCTTATCACCATACATCACTTTCCCAGCGTACGTACTTTTCCTTTTATCCTGCCATGCTCAGTGAAAACGTAGAAAACAAACAAATTATTTGGAAATAGTTTCAAATCTTATTTCAAGCATGATTCAGAGTATACAATAGAAGCTGATGAAGCTACGGTCATACTAGGCTTTGCTAACGCTAGCCTGGCTTCCGTTTTATCTGGATTTATAGCGATACGACTACCAGTCTGGTCACACATGTGGAAGAACTAACGTTGTGGAATCAGCTGATCATAACAACAACACAAGCCGTTATGGAGGAAGCACTTCTCTTCTTTTTCTTCTGCTCATGAACATTTTCCATGAGACTTATAATAGCGTGATGGCACCAATGAATTGAACTATTTATGTTGTTGACCTTTGTAAAGGATTGTTTTGGTCTTCTTTTTCTTCTTCTTGTGACCTCTTTCGCCTTTTGCCTTTCGCGCCACGAATTGTTATGCAAAATTAATTCCCAAGCCGATATAACGATTATATGACATTTGATCACAATCAAATCATATTCAGGAATGATTATTTCACAATATGTGATGTTTTATTTCAGAAATTATTGCGAATTTGCCAGATTTTTTTGCTATAAACAATATGCTTCATACACAACTTCCACACCGCTCTGAGCTCTAAGCTCTGAGGCTTGAGGAATGAAAACTTTGTAAAAAGAAAGAGTCATGGAGGCGATGCGATGACTTGTGGTTGAAGGTGTAAGGGTAAGACAAGCCGGCCTCACTGTTCACTGGCTTCGAGAGACGCTCCTGATTGTTAGGAAGGTATGAGCTTTATAATTGTTTGTTAGATTTAAAAAAAAAAAAAAGTTTTTTGTTATATATCTTGTAATTCTCTGGTTGGCATCATTAAAGTACAAAGAATTACAGAGGAATTCCTTCTGTATCGTAAAAGACTGTCAGTACGTCAACAGTATTTATAATATTGTATCTACATGTTAAAGACAACAGTACTGGAAAGTTGTAGGCTCTTTTCCTTACTCCAGGAAAGCTTTCTAGAAATTGAACTGACACCGTGTAGTATGTAATAAATTTGAATGGACTTTGTTTAGGAAAGTGAGAGAGCCGAGGTAGCCAACACCTACTACCCTACAGAGTCCTGTTGCACACTGCTTAGAAAGCCTTGCCACTTCGTTGATTTACCATTATTGACAACGGGATTTTTTCTCGGAAATACAATCGTAATCCTCTATGAGAATTATCCCAGCCGAGTAATTAGATTATTTTTATCACGCTTTTTTTTTTTAAGTTTATATAAATGACATCTACTGCTTTCATTTCGTCATAAATATTGAACATATCGGTATAGAAGGGAAGTCAATTCGTTGAACAAGAGCGCTAGTCTCGAAAGCCATGTTAAATATTTTTAATCAGCATATTTTCTTGTTTGTCGCGTATAATAAATTTCATTATTTTTCTAACAAGGAATGTGAGGCTATTTGATTTGTAGGCATTCGGTAACACGTTGTCTCTTCTTTTTTATGAGAGTATCATTGGATAGTTTCCAAGTGTGTGTAAATTTTCCAGAATTAAAGAAAATTAATAAAATGTATCACAAGAGGTTTGCTGATTTGATATTTTCTCTCTTTTAAATATCTTGGTGAAATGCAATCAGAACCAGGAATTTAGTTTAATCTAATGCCATTAAGAGTTAGAGCTACCGTATTTCAAATAAAATCGCAATAATTAAATAAAATTCAGGCTGATCTGAGGTTATTTATTGGATTTCAGTGGTGTTTTCAATAATAAAACAGATCCAAAGCAATCCTATAATGTTTCAGCCATTTTTAATTCGTTGCTTGCTACTTAACAGTTTCCTAGGTGTTTTGAGGTAGTATTTATTGTGACCACTGTTTTCTTATTATGTACGTAACTATATATTTTTTTGGTGGTTGGATTGTTAGTAGATTGGATAGATTCTGTTATAGGAAAGTAAAAGATGTGGAGAAGGGATATAATAATACATTGTTTATTACTTTAGCAATGATAAGGACCATAGATTACACTATACTTGACTGGACACTCGAAATCTGACCTTTTGCAAACCGGTCCTACAGCAGATTTTTAGAAAAATCAAATAAAATACTTAGAAATAAGATAGGAACCTCAAATAAAAACCAAACACTTCAGAGTGATGTAAAGAATATGTTTATGAGCAACAAAAACAAATTAGTCAACGTACGTCATCAGTGGGCGACAATTATTAAATCCTAAGAAACCAAGAAAAACACAAAATTTGCAATAATTTCCAGGAATATTAGAATTTCAATCTGAAAACACTTACATGCATAGCCGATGTAGTTTATATTAATATGCAATACCATAGAACTGTGCACTCGAAATCGAGTCTTTCGCAAATGTGTCCTGAGGCGATTTTTTGGTTATTTTATTTAAATAAAATACTTAAAATCATCATAAAAACCTCAAACAAAAAGCAAACACCTCAGAGTGATGTGAAGAATATGCTTATGAGCAACCAAATCAAATTAGTCAATATACGTCATCGGTGGGCGACAATTATTAAATCCTGACACCAATAAAAAACACCAAATTTGCAATAATTTCCAGGAATATTGGAATTTCAATCTGAAAACACTTACATGCATAGCCCATTTAGTTTATATTAATATGCAATACCATAGAATACACCGTACGTGACTGTGCACTCGAAATCAGGTCTTTCGTAAATGTGTCCTGAGGCGATTTTTTGTTCGTTTTATTTGAATAAAATACTTAAAATCATCATAGAAACCTCAAGCAAAAGCAAACAACTCAGAGTGATGTGAAGTATATGTTTATGAGCAATAAAAACAAAATAGTCAACATACGTCATCGGTGGGCGACAATTATTAAATCCTAAGACACCAATAAAAACACCATATTTGCAATAATTTCCAGGAATATTGAAATTTTTAACTGAAAAAGCATACATACATAGCCAATATAGTCCATACTAATATACATGCATGCTTGAAATAAGATTTGAAACTATTTCCAAATATTCTGTTTGTTTTCTACGTTTTCACTGAGCATGGCAAGATACATAACACCTTAATGTTGAGAGTAATTGTAAAATATAACCAAAACTTGAACACAACACCCTAAGTCACTCGTAATCAATTCAGTCATACTCATACTTCACTCATACTTTCATATACCCATAAATAACATCAAGAAGAAAAAAAATTACATTCCTAATCAATTACGATGTTTGCTGAGTGTCATCGAGAGAGCGTTTCTCAGAGATTGTGAAAAATAACTCCATTGTAATTCCTTATTGTTGATGGTCTCTAGTCAGCTTGTTCGTTTCATTGCCTCCTCCTCCTCTTCTATCTAGCAATGTTCTTTCCAATGATCTTATCACCATACATCACTTTCCCAGCGTACGTACTTTTCCTTTTATCCTGCCATGCTCAGTGAAAACGTAGAAAACAAACAAATTATTTGGAAATAGTTTCAAATCTTATTTCAAGCATGATTCAGAGTATACAATAGAAGCTGATGAAGCTACGGTCATACTAGGCTTTGCTAACGCTAGCCTGGCTTCCGTTTTATCTGGATTTATAGCGATACGACTACCAGTCTGGTCACACATGTGGAAGAACTAACGTTGTGGAATCAGCTGATCATAACAACAACACAAGCCGTTATGGAGGAAGCACTTCTCTTCTTTTTCTTCTGCTCATGAACATTTTCCATGAGACTTATAATAGCGTGATGGCACCAATGAATTGAACTATTTATGTTGTTGACCTTTGTAAAGGATTGTTTTGGTCTTCTTTTTCTTCTTCTTGTGACCTCTTTCGCCTTTTGCCTTTCGCGCCACGAATTGTTATGCAAAATTAATTCCCAAGCCGATATAACGATTATATGACATTTGATCACAATCAAATCATATTCAGGAATGATTATTTCACAATATGTGATGTTTTATTTCAGAAATTATTGCGAATTTGCCAGATTTTTTTGCTATAAACAATATGCTTCATACACAACTTCCACACCGCTCTGAGCTCTAAGCTCTGAGGCTTGAGGAATGAAAACTTTGTAAAAAGAAAGAGTCATGGAGGCGATGCGATGACTTGTGGTTGAAGGTGTAAGGGTAAGACAAGCCGGCCTCACTGTTCACTGGCTTCGAGAGACGCTCCTGATTGTTAGGAAGGTATGAGCTTTATAATTGTTTGTTAGATTTAAAAAAAAAAAAAAGTTTTTTGTTATATATCTTGTAATTCTCTGGTTGGCATCATTAAAGTACAAAGAATTACAGAGGAATTCCTTCTGTATCGTAAAAGAGTGTCAGTACGTCAACAGTATTTATAATATTGTATCTACATGTTAAAGACAACAGTACTGGAAAGTTGTAGGCTCTTTTCCTTACTCCAGGAAAGCTTTCTAGAAATTGAACTGACACCGTGTAGTATGTAATAAATTTGAATGGACTTTGTTTAGGAAAGTGAGAGAGCCGAGGTAGCCAACACCTACTACCCTACAGAGTCCTGTTGCACACTGCTTAGAAAGCCTTGCCACTTCGTTGATTTACCATTATTGACAACGGGATTTTTTCTCGGAAATACAATCGTAATCCTCTATGAGAATTATCCCAGCCGAGTAATTAGATTATTTTTATCACGCTTTTTTTTTTTAAGTTTATATAAATGACATCTACTGCTTTCATTTCGTCATAAATATTGAACATATCGGTATAGAAGGGAAGTCAATTCGTTGAACAAGAGCGCTAGTCTCGAAAGCCATGTTAAATATTTTTAATCAGCATATTTTCTTGTTTGTCGCGTATAATAAATTTCATTATTTTTCTAACAAGGAATGTGAGGCTATTTGATTTGTAGGCATTCGGTAACACGTTGTCTCTTCTTTTTTATGAGAGTATCATTGGATAGTTTCCAAGTGTGTGTAAATTTTCCAGAATTAAAGAAAATTAATAAAATGTATCACAAGAGGTTTGCTGATTTGATATTTTCTCTCTTTTAAATATCTTGGTGAAATGCAATCAGAACCAGGAATTTAGTTTAATCTAATGCCATTAAGAGTTAGAGCTACCGTATTTCAAATAAAATCGCAATAATTAAATAAAATTCAGGCTGATCTGAGGTTATTTATTGGATTTCAGTGGTGTTTTCAATAATAAAACAGATCCAAAGCAATCCTATAATGTTTCAGCCATTTTTAATTCGTTGCTTGCTACTTAACAGTTTCCTAGGTGTTTTGAGGTAGTATTTATTGTGACCACTGTTTTCTTATTATGTACGTAACTATATATTTTTTTGGTGGTTGGATTGTTAGTAGATTGGATAGATTCTGTTATAGGAAAGTAAAAGATGTGGAGAAGGGATATAATAATACATTGTTTATTACTTTAGCAATGATAAGGACCATAGATTACACTATACTTGACTGGACACTCGAAATCTGACCTTTTGCAAACCGGTCCTACAGCAGATTTTTAGAAAAATCAAATAAAATACTTAGAAATAAGATAGGAACCTCAAATAAAAACCAAACACTTCAGAGTGATGTAAAGAATATGTTTATGAGCAACAAAAACAAATTAGTCAACGTACGTCATCAGTGGGCGACAATTATTAAATCCTAAGAAACCAAGAAAAACACAAAATTTGCAATAATTTCCAGGAATATTAGAATTTCAATCTGAAAACACTTACATGCATAGCCGATGTAGTTTATATTAATATGCAATACCATAGAACTGTGCACTCGAAATCGAGTCTTTCGCAAATGTGTCCTGAGGCGATTTTTTGGTTATTTTATTTAAATAAAATACTTAAAATCATCATAAAAACCTCAAACAAAAAGCAAACACCTCAGAGTGATGTGAAGAATATGCTTATGAGCAACCAAATCAAATTAGTCAATATACGTCATCGGTGGGCGACAATTATTAAATCCTGACACCAATAAAAAACACCAAATTTGCAATAATTTCCAGGAATATTGGAATTTCAATCTGAAAACACTTACATGCATAGCCCATTTAGTTTATATTAATATGCAATACCATAGAATACACCGTACGTGACTGTGCACTCGAAATCAGGTCTTTCGTAAATGTGTCCTGAGGCGATTTTTTGTTCGTTTTATTTGAATAAAATACTTAAAATCATCATAGAAACCTCAAGCAAAAGCAAACAACTCAGAGTGATGTGAAGTATATGTTTATGAGCAATAAAAACAAAATAGTCAACATACGTCATCGGTGGGCGACAATTATTAAATCCTAAGACACCAATAAAAACACCATATTTGCAATAATTTCCAGGAATATTGAAATTTTTAACTGAAAAAGCATACATACATAGCCAATATAGTCCATACTAATATACATGCATGCTTGAAATAAGATTTGAAACTATTTCCAAATATTCTGTTTGTTTTCTACGTTTTCACTGAGCATGGCAAGATACATAACACCTTAATGTTGAGAGTAATTGTAAAATATAACCAAAACTTGAACACAACACCCTAAGTCACTCGTAATCAATTCAGTCATACTCATACTTCACTCATACTTTCATATACCCATAAATAACATCAAGAAGAAAAAAAATTACATTCCTAATCAATTACGATGTTTGCTGAGTGTCATCGAGAGAGCGTTTCTCAGAGATTGTGAAAAATAACTCCATTGTAATTCCTTATTGTTGATGGTCTCTAGTCAGCTTGTTCGTTTCATTGCCTCCTCCTCCTCTTCTATCTAGCAATGTTCTTTCCAATGATCTTATCACCATACATCACTTTCCCAGCGTACGTACTTTTCCTTTTATCCTGCCATGCTCAGTGAAAACGTAGAAAACAAACAAATTATTTGGAAATAGTTTCAAATCTTATTTCAAGCATGATTCAGAGTATACAATAGAAGCTGATGAAGCTACGGTCATACTAGGCTTTGCTAACGCTAGCCTGGCTTCCGTTTTATCTGGATTTATAGCGATACGACTACCAGTCTGGTCACACATGTGGAAGAACTAACGTTGTGGAATCAGCTGATCATAACAACAACACAAGCCGTTATGGAGGAAGCACTTCTCTTCTTTTTCTTCTGCTCATGAACATTTTCCATGAGACTTATAATAGCGTGATGGCACCAATGAATTGAACTATTTATGTTGTTGACCTTTGTAAAGGATTGTTTTGGTCTTCTTTTTCTTCTTCTTGTGACCTCTTTCGCCTTTTGCCTTTCGCGCCACGAATTGTTATGCAAAATTAATTCCCAAGCCGATATAACGATTATATGACATTTGATCACAATCAAATCATATTCAGGAATGATTATTTCACAATATGTGATGTTTTATTTCAGAAATTATTGCGAATTTGCCAGATTTTTTTGCTATAAACAATATGCTTCATACACAACTTCCACACCGCTCTGAGCTCTAAGCTCTGAGGCTTGAGGAATGAAAACTTTGTAAAAAGAAAGAGTCATGGAGGCGATGCGATGACTTGTGGTTGAAGGTGTAAGGGTAAGACAAGCCGGCCTCACTGTTCACTGGCTTCGAGAGACGCTCCTGATTGTTAGGAAGGTATGAGCTTTATAATTGTTTGTTAGATTTAAAAAAAAAAAAAAGTTTTTTGTTATATATCTTGTAATTCTCTGGTTGGCATCATTAAAGTACAAAGAATTACAGAGGAATTCCTTCTGTATCGTAAAAGACTGTCAGTACGTCAACAGTATTTATAATATTGTATCTACATGTTAAAGACAACAGTACTGGAAAGTTGTAGGCTCTTTTCCTTACTCCAGGAAAGCTTTCTAGAAATTGAACTGACACCGTGTAGTATGTAATAAATTTGAATGGACTTTGTTTAGGAAAGTGAGAGAGCCGAGGTAGCCAACACCTACTACCCTACAGAGTCCTGTTGCACACTGCTTAGAAAGCCTTGCCACTTCGTTGATTTACCATTATCGACAACGGGTTTTTTTCTCGGAAATACAATCGTAATCCTCTATGAGAATTATCCCAGCCGAGTAATTAGATTATTTTTATCACGCTTTTTTTTTTTAAGTTTATATAAATGACATCTACTGCTTTCATTTCGTCATAAATATTGAACATATCGGTATAGAAGGGAAGTCAATTCGTTGAACAAGAGCGCTAGTCTCGAAAGCCATGTTAAATATTTTTAATCAGCATATTTTCTTGTTTGTCGCGTATAATAAATTTCATTATTTTTCTAACAAGGAATGTGAGGCTATTTGATTTGTAGGCATTCGGTAACACGTTGTCTCTTCTTTTTTATGAGAGTATCATTGGATAGTTTCCAAGTGTGTGTAAATTTTCCAGAATTAAAGAAAATTAATAAAATGTATCACAAGAGGTTTGCTGATTTGATATTTTCTCTCTTTTAAATATCTTGGTGAAATGCAATCAGAACCAGGAATTTAGTTTAATCTAATGCCATTAAGAGTTAGAGCTACCGTATTTCAAATAAAATCGCAATAATTAAATAAAATTCAGGCTGATCTGAGGTTATTTATTGGATTTCAGTGGTGTTTTCAATAATAAAACAGATCCAAAGCAATCCTATAATGTTTCAGCCATTTTTAATTCGTTGCTTGCTACTTAACAGTTTCCTAGGTGTTTTGAGGTAGTATTTATTGTGACCACTGTTTTCTTATTATGTACGTAACTATATATTTTTTTGGTGGTTGGATTGTTAGTAGATTGGATAGATTCTGTTATAGGAAAGTAAAAGATGTGGAGAAGGGATATAATAATACATTGTTTATTACTTTAGCAATGATAAGGACCATAGATTACACTATACTTGACTGGACACTCGAAATCTGACCTTTTGCAAACCGGTCCTACAGCAGATTTTTAGAAAAATCAAATAAAATACTTAGAAATAAGATAGGAACCTCAAATAAAAACCAAACACTTCAGAGTGATGTAAAGAATATGTTTATGAGCAACAAAAACAAATTAGTCAACGTACGTCATCAGTGGGCGACAATTATTAAATCCTAAGAAACCAAGAAAAACACAAAATTTGCAATAATTTCCAGGAATATTAGAATTTCAATCTGAAAACACTTACATGCATAGCCGATGTAGTTTATATTAATATGCAATACCATAGAACTGTGCACTCGAAATCGAGTCTTTCGCAAATGTGTCCTGAGGCGATTTTTTGTTTATTTTATTTAAATAAAATACTTAAAATCATCATAAAAACCTCAAACAAAAAGCAAACACCTCAGAGTGATGTGAAGAATATGCTTATGAGCAACCAAATCAAATTAGTCAATATACGTCATCGGTGGGCGACAATTATTAAATCCTGACACCAATAAAAAACACCAAATTTGCAATAATTTCCAGGAATATTGGAATTTCAATCTGAAAACACTTACATGCATAGCCCATTTAGTTTATATTAATATGCAATACCATAGAATACACCGTACGTGACTGTGCACTCGAAATCAGGTCTTTCGTAAATGTGTCCTGAGGCGATTTTTTGTTCGTTTTATTTGAATAAAATACTTAAAATCATCATAGAAACCTCAAGCAAAAGCAAACAACTCAGAGTGATGTGAAGTATATGTTTATGAGCAATAAAAACAAAATAGTCAACATACGTCATCGGTGGGCGACAATTATTAAATCCTAAGACACCAATAAAAACACCATATTTGCAATAATTTCCAGGAATATTGAAATTTTTAACTGAAAAAGCATACATACATAGCCAATATAGTCCATACTAATATACATGCATGCTTGAAATAAGATTTGAAACTATTTCCAAATATTCTGTTTGTTTTCTACGTTTTCACTGAGCATGGCAAGATACATAACACCTTAATGTTGAGAGTAATTGTAAAATATAACCAAAACTTGAACACAACACCCTAAGTCACTCGTAATCAATTCAGTCATACTCATACTTCACTCATACTTTCATATACCCATAAATAACATCAAGAAGAAAAAAAATTACATTCCTAATCAATTACGATGTTTGCTGAGTGTCATCGAGAGAGCGTTTCTCAGAGATTGTGAAAAATAACTCCATTGTAATTCCTTATTGTTGATGGTCTCTAGTCAGCTTGTTCGTTTCATTGCCTCCTCCTCCTCTTCTATCTAGCAATGTTCTTTCCAATGATCTTATCACCATACATCACTTTCCCAGCGTACGTACTTTTCCTTTTATCCTGCCATGCTCAGTGAAAACGTAGAAAACAAACAAATTATTTGGAAATAGTTTCAAATCTTATTTCAAGCATGATTCAGAGTATACAATAGAAGCTGATGAAGCTACGGTCATACTAGGCTTTGCTAACGCTAGCCTGGCTTCCGTTTTATCTGGATTTATAGCGATACGACTACCAGTCTGGTCACACATGTGGAAGAACTAACGTTGTGGAATCAGCTGATCATAACAACAACACAAGCCGTTATGGAGGAAGCACTTCTCTTCTTTTTCTTCTGCTCATGAACATTTTCCATGAGACTTATAATAGCGTGATGGCACCAATGAATTGAACTATTTATGTTGTTGACCTTTGTAAAGGATTGTTTTGGTCTTCTTTTTCTTCTTCTTGTGACCTCTTTCGCCTTTTGCCTTTCGCGCCACGAATTGTTATGCAAAATTAATTCCCAAGCCGATATAACGATTATATGACATTTGATCACAATCAAATCATATTCAGGAATGATTATTTCACAATATGTGATGTTTTATTTCAGAAATTATTGCGAATTTGCCAGATTTTTTTGCTATAAACAATATGCTTCATACACAACTTCCACACCGCTCTGAGCTCTAAGCTCTGAGGCTTGAGGAATGAAAACTTTGTAAAAAGAAAGAGTCATGGAGGCGATGCGATGACTTGTGGTTGAAGGTGTAAGGGTAAGACAAGCCGGCCTCACTGTTCACTGGCTTCGAGAGACGCTCCTGATTGTTAGGAAGGTATGAGCTTTATAATTGTTTGTTAGATTTAAAAAAAAAAAAAAGTTTTTTGTTATATATCTTGTAATTCTCTGGTTGGCATCATTAAAGTACAAAGAATTACAGAGGAATTCCTTCTGTATCGTAAAAGACTGTCAGTACGTCAACAGTATTTATAATATTGTATCTACATGTTAAAGACAACAGTACTGGAAAGTTGTAGGCTCTTTTCCTTACTCCAGGAAAGCTTTCTAGAAATTGAACTGACACCGTGTAGTATGTAATAAATTTGAATGGACTTTGTTTAGGAAAGTGAGAGAGCCGAGGTAGCCAACACCTACTACCCTACAGAGTCCTGTTGCACACTGCTTAGAAAGCCTTGCCACTTCGTTGATTTACCATTATCGACAACGGGTTTTTTTCTCGGAAATACAATCGTAATCCTCTATGAGAATTATCCCAGCCGAGTAATTAGATTATTTTTATCACGCTTTTTTTTTTTAAGTTTATATAAATGACATCTACTGCTTTCATTTCGTCATAAATATTGAACATATCGGTATAGAAGGGAAGTCAATTCGTTGAACAAGAGCGCTAGTCTCGAAAGCCATGTTAAATATTTTTAATCAGCATATTTTCTTGTTTGTCGCGTATAATAAATTTCATTATTTTTCTAACAAGGAATGTGAGGCTATTTGATTTGTAGGCATTCGGTAACACGTTGTCTCTTCTTTTTTATGAGAGTATCATTGGATAGTTTCCAAGTGTGTGTAAATTTTCCAGAATTAAAGAAAATTAATAAAATGTATCACAAGAGGTTTGCTGATTTGATATTTTCTCTCTTTTAAATATCTTGGTGAAATGCAATCAGAACCAGGAATTTAGTTTAATCTAATGCCATTAAGAGTTAGAGCTACCGTATTTCAAATAAAATCGCAATAATTAAATAAAATTCAGGCTGATCTGAGGTTATTTATTGGATTTCAGTGGTGTTTTCAATAATAAAACAGATCCAAAGCAATCCTATAATGTTTCAGCCATTTTTAATTCGTTGCTTGCTACTTAACAGTTTCCTAGGTGTTTTGAGGTAGTATTTATTGTGACCACTGTTTTCTTATTATGTACGTAACTATATATTTTTTTGGTGGTTGGATTGTTAGTAGATTGGATAGATTCTGTTATAGGAAAGTAAAAGATGTGGAGAAGGGATATAATAATACATTGTTTATTACTTTAGCAATGATAAGGACCATAGATTACACTATACTTGACTGGACACTCGAAATCTGACCTTTTGCAAACCGGTCCTACAGCAGATTTTTAGAAAAATCAAATAAAATACTTAGAAATAAGATAGGAACCTCAAATAAAAACCAAACACTTCAGAGTGATGTAAAGAATATGTTTATGAGCAACAAAAACAAATTAGTCAACGTACGTCATCAGTGGGCGACAATTATTAAATCCTAAGAAACCAAGAAAAACACAAAATTTGCAATAATTTCCAGGAATATTAGAATTTCAATCTGAAAACACTTACATGCATAGCCGATGTAGTTTATATTAATATGCAATACCATAGAACTGTGCACTCGAAATCGAGTCTTTCGCAAATGTGTCCTGAGGCGATTTTTTGTTTATTTTATTTAAATAAAATACTTAAAATCATCATAAAAACCTCAAACAAAAAGCAAACACCTCAGAGTGATGTGAAGAATATGCTTATGAGCAACCAAATCAAATTAGTCAATATACGTCATCGGTGGGCGACAATTATTAAATCCTGACACCAATAAAAAACACCAAATTTGCAATAATTTCCAGGAATATTGGAATTTCAATCTGAAAACACTTACATGCATAGCCCATTTAGTTTATATTAATATGCAATACCATAGAATACACCGTACGTGACTGTGCACTCGAAATCAGGTCTTTCGTAAATGTGTCCTGAGGCGATTTTTTGTTCGTTTTATTTGAATAAAATACTTAAAATCATCATAGAAACCTCAAGCAAAAGCAAACAACTCAGAGTGATGTGAAGTATATGTTTATGAGCAATAAAAACAAAATAGTCAACATACGTCATCGGTGGGCGACAATTATTAAATCCTAAGACACCAATAAAAACACCATATTTGCAATAATTTCCAGGAATATTGAAATTTTTAACTGAAAAAGCATACATACATAGCCAATATAGTCCATACTAATATACATGCATGCTTGAAATAAGATTTGAAACTATTTCCAAATATTCTGTTTGTTTTCTACGTTTTCACTGAGCATGGCAAGATACATAACACCTTAATGTTGAGAGTAATTGTAAAATATAACCAAAACTTGAACACAACACCCTAAGTCACTCGTAATCAATTCAGTCATACTCATACTTCACTCATACTTTCATATACCCATAAATAACATCAAGAAGAAAAAAAATTACATTCCTAATCAATTACGATGTTTGCTGAGTGTCATCGAGAGAGCGTTTCTCAGAGATTGTGAAAAATAACTCCATTGTAATTCCTTATTGTTGATGGTCTCTAGTCAGCTTGTTCGTTTCATTGCCTCCTCCTCCTCTTCTATCTAGCAATGTTCTTTCCAATGATCTTATCACCATACATCACTTTCCCAGCGTACGTACTTTTCCTTTTATCCTGCCATGCTCAGTGAAAACGTAGAAAACAAACAAATTATTTGGAAATAGTTTCAAATCTTATTTCAAGCATGATTCAGAGTATACAATAGAAGCTGATGAAGCTACGGTCATACTAGGCTTTGCTAACGCTAGCCTGGCTTCCGTTTTATCTGGATTTATAGCGATACGACTACCAGTCTGGTCACACATGTGGAAGAACTAACGTTGTGGAATCAGCTGATCATAACAACAACACAAGCCGTTATGGAGGAAGCACTTCTCTTCTTTTTCTTCTGCTCATGAACATTTTCCATGAGACTTATAATAGCGTGATGGCACCAATGAATTGAACTATTTATGTTGTTGACCTTTGTAAAGGATTGTTTTGGTCTTCTTTTTCTTCTTCTTGTGACCTCTTTCGCCTTTTGCCTTTCGCGCCACGAATTGTTATGCAAAATTAATTCCCAAGCCGATATAACGATTATATGACATTTGATCACAATCAAATCATATTCAGGAATGATTATTTCACAATATGTGATGTTTTATTTCAGAAATTATTGCGAATTTGCCAGATTTTTTTGCTATAAACAATATGCTTCATACACAACTTCCACACCGCTCTGAGCTCTAAGCTCTGAGGCTTGAGGAATGAAAACTTTGTAAAAAGAAAGAGTCATGGAGGCGATGCGATGACTTGTGGTTGAAGGTGTAAGGGTAAGACAAGCCGGCCTCACTGTTCACTGGCTTCGAGAGACGCTCCTGATTGTTAGGAAGGTATGAGCTTTATAATTGTTTGTTAGATTTAAAAAAAAAAAAAAGTTTTTTGTTATATATCTTGTAATTCTCTGGTTGGCATCATTAAAGTACAAAGAATTACAGAGGAATTCCTTCTGTATCGTAAAAGACTGTCAGTACGTCAACAGTATTTATAATATTGTATCTACATGTTAAAGACAACAGTACTGGAAAGTTGTAGGCTCTTTTCCTTACTCCAGGAAAGCTTTCTAGAAATTGAACTGACACCGTGTAGTATGTAATAAATTTGAATGGACTTTGTTTAGGAAAGTGAGAGAGCCGAGGTAGCCAACACCTACTACCCTACAGAGTCCTGTTGCACACTGCTTAGAAAGCCTTGCCACTTCGTTGATTTACCATTATCGACAACGGGTTTTTTTCTCGGAAATACAATCGTAATCCTCTATGAGAATTATCCCAGCCGAGTAATTAGATTATTTTTATCACGCTTTTTTTTTAAGTTTATATAAATGACATCTACTGCTTTCATTTCGTCATAAATATTGAACATATCGGTATAGAAGGGAAGTCAATTCGTTGAACAAGAGCGCTAGTCTCGAAAGCTATGTTAAATATTTTTAATCAGCATATTTTCTTGTTTGTCGCGTATAATAAATTTCATTATTTTTCTAACAAGGAATGTGAGGCTATTTGATTTGTAGGCATTCGGTAACACGTTGTCTCTTCTTTTTTATGAGAGTATCATTGGATAGTTTCCAAGTGTGTGTAAATTTTCCAGAATTAAAGAAAATTAATAAAATGTATCACAAGAGGTTTGCTGATTTGATATTTTCTCTCTTTTAAATATCTTGGTGAAATGCAATCAGAACCAGGAATTTAGTTTAATCTAATGCCATTAAGAGTTAGAGCTACCGTATTTCAAATAAAATCGCAATAATTAAATAAAATTCAGGCTGATCTGAGGTTATTTATTGGATTTCAGTGGTGTTTTCAATAATAAAACAGATCCAAAGCAATCCTATAATGTTTCAGCCATTTTTAATTCGTTGCTTGCTACTTAACAGTTTCCTAGGTGTTTTGAGGTAGTATTTATTGTGACCACTGTTTTCTTATTATGTACGTAACTATATATTTTTTTGGTGGTTGGATTGTTAGTAGATTGGATAGATTCTGTTATAGGAAAGTAAAAGATGTGGAGAAGGGATATAATAATACATTGTTTATTACTTTAGCAATGATAAGGACCATAGAGTACACTATACTTGACTGGACACTCGAAATCTGACCTTTTGCAAACCGGTCCTACAGCAGATTTTTAGAAAAATCAAATAAAATACTTAGAAATAAGATAGGAACCTCAAATAAAAACCAAACACTTCAGAGTGATGTAAAGAATATGTTTATGAGCAACAAAAACAAATTAGTCAACGTACGTCATCAGTGGGCGACAATTATTAAATCCTAAGAAACCAAGAAAAACACAAAATTTGCAATAATTTCCAGGAATATTAGAATTTCAATCTGAAAACACTTACATGCATAGCCGATGTAGTTTATATTAATATGCAATACCATAGAACTGTGCACTCGAAATCGAGTCTTTCGCAAATGTGTCCTGAGGCGATTTTTTGTTTATTTTATTTAAATAAAATACTTAAAATCATCATAAAAACCTCAAACAAAAAGCAAACACCTCAGAGTGATGTGAAGAATATGCTTATGAGCAACCAAATCAAATTAGTCAATATACGTCATCGGTGGGCGACAATTATTAAATCCTGACACCAATAAAAAACACCAAATTTGCAATAATTTCCAGGAATATTGGAATTTCAATCTGAAAACACTTACATGCATAGCCCATTTAGTTTATATTAATATGCAATACCATAGAATACACCGTACGTGACTGTGCACTCGAAATCAGGTCTTTCGTAAATGTGTCCTGAGGCGATTTTTTGTTCGTTTTATTTGAATAAAATACTTAAAATCATCATAGAAACCTCAAGCAAAAGCAAACAACTCAGAGTGATGTGAAGTATATGTTTATGAGCAATAAAAACAAAATAGTCAACATACGTCATCGGTGGGCGACAATTATTAAATCCTAAGACACCAATAAAAACACCATATTTGCAATAATTTCCAGGAATATTGAAATTTTTAACTGAAAAAGCATACATACATAGCCAATATAGTCCATACTAATATACATGCATGCTTGAAATAAGATTTGAAACTATTTCCAAATATTCTGTTTGTTTTCTACGTTTTCACTGAGCATGGCAAGATACATAACACCTTAATGTTGAGAGTAATTGTAAAATATAACCAAAACTTGAACACAACACCCTAAGTCACTCGTAATCAATTCAGTCATACTCATACTTCACTCATACTTTCATATACCCATAAATAACATCAAGAAGAAAAAAAATTACATTCCTAATCAATTACGATGTTTGCTGAGTGTCATCGAGAGAGCGTTTCTCAGAGATTGTGAAAAATAACTCCATTGTAATTCCTTATTGTTGATGGTCTCTAGTCAGCTTGTTCGTTTCATTGCCTCCTCCTCCTCTTCTATCTAGCAATGTTCTTTCCAATGATCTTATCACCATACATCACTTTCCCAGCGTACGTACTTTTCCTTTTATCCTGCCATGCTCAGTGAAAACGTAGAAAACAAACAAATTATTTGGAAATAGTTTCAAATCTTATTTCAAGCATGATTCAGAGTATACAATAGAAGCTGATGAAGCTACGGTCATACTAGGCTTTGCTAACGCTAGCCTGGCTTCCGTTTTATCTGGATTTATAGCGATACGACTACCAGTCTGGTCACACATGTGGAAGAACTAACGTTGTGGAATCAGCTGATCATAACAACAACACAAGCCGTTATGGAGGAAGCACTTCTCTTCTTTTTCTTCTGCTCATGAACATTTTCCATGAGACTTATAATAGCGTGATGGCACCAATGAATTGAACTATTTATGTTGTTGACCTTTGTAAAGGATTGTTTTGGTCTTCTTTTTCTTCTTCTTGTGACCTCTTTCGCCTTTTGCCTTTCGCGCCACGAATTGTTATGCAAAATTAATTCCCAAGCCGATATAACGATTATATGACATTTGATCACAATCAAATCATATTCAGGAATGATTATTTCACAATATGTGATGTTTTATTTCAGAAATTATTGCGAATTTGCCAGATTTTTTTGCTATAAACAATATGCTTCATACACAACTTCCACACCGCTCTGAGCTCTAAGCTCTGAGGCTTGAGGAATGAAAACTTTGTAAAAAGAAAGAGTCATGGAGGCGATGCGATGACTTGTGGTTGAAGGTGTAAGGGTAAGACAAGCCGGCCTCACTGTTCACTGGCTTCGAGAGACGCTCCTGATTGTTAGGAAGGTATGAGCTTTATAATTGTTTGTTAGATTTAAAAAAAAAAAAAAGTTTTTTGTTATATATCTTGTAATTCTCTGGTTGGCATCATTAAAGTACAAAGAATTACAGAGGAATTCCTTCTGTATCGTAAAAGACTGTCAGTACGTCAACAGTATTTATAATATTGTATCTACATGTTAAAGACAACAGTACTGGAAAGTTGTAGGCTCTTTTCCTTACTCCAGGAAAGCTTTCTAGAAATTGAACTGACACCGTGTAGTATGTAATAAATTTGAATGGACTTTGTTTAGGAAAGTGAGAGAGCCGAGGTAGCCAACACCTACTACCCTACAGAGTCCTGTTGCACACTGCTTAGAAAGCCTTGCCACTTCGTTGATTTACCATTATCGACAACGGGTTTTTTTCTCGGAAATACAATCGTAATCCTCTATGAGAATTATCCCAGCCGAGTAATTAGATTATTTTTATCACGCTTTTTTTTTTTAAGTTTATATAAATGACATCTACTGCTTTCATTTCGTCATAAATATTGAACATATCGGTATAGAAGGGAAGTCAATTCGTTGAACAAGAGCGCTAGTCTCGAAAGCCATGTTAAATATTTTTAATCAGCATATTTTCTTGTTTGTCGCGTATAATAAATTTCATTATTTTTCTAACAAGGAATGTGAGGCTATTTGATTTGTAGGCATTCGGTAACACGTTGTCTCTTCTTTTTTATGAGAGTATCATTGGATAGTTTCCAAGTGTGTGTAAATTTTCCAGAATTAAAGAAAATTAATAAAATGTATCACAAGAGGTTTGCTGATTTGATATTTTCTCTCTTTTAAATATCTTGGTGAAATGCAATCAGAACCAGGAATTTAGTTTAATCTAATGCCATTAAGAGTTAGAGCTACCGTATTTCAAATAAAATCGCAATAATTAAATAAAATTCAGGCTGATCTGAGGTTATTTATTGGATTTCAGTGGTGTTTTCAATAATAAAACAGATCCAAAGCAATCCTATAATGTTTCAGCCATTTTTAATTCGTTGCTTGCTACTTAACAGTTTCCTAGGTGTTTTGAGGTAGTATTTATTGTGACCACTGTTTTCTTATTATGTACGTAACTATATATTTTTTTGGTGGTTGGATTGTTAGTAGATTGGATAGATTCTGTTATAGGAAAGTAAAAGATGTGGAGAAGGGATATAATAATACATTGTTTATTACTTTAGCAATGATAAGGACCATAGATTACACTATACTTGACTGGACACTCGAAATCTGACCTTTTGCAAACCGGTCCTACAGCAGATTTTTAGAAAAATCAAATAAAATACTTAGAAATAAGATAGGAACCTCAAATAAAAACCAAACACTTCAGAGTGATGTAAAGAATATGTTTATGAGCAACAAAAACAAATTAGTCAACGTACGTCATCAGTGGGCGACAATTATTAAATCCTAAGAAACCAAGAAAAACACAAAATTTGCAATAATTTCCAGGAATATTAGAATTTCAATCTGAAAACACTTACATGCATAGCCGATGTAGTTTATATTAATATGCAATACCATAGAACTGTGCACTCGAAATCGAGTCTTTCGCAAATGTGTCCTGAGGCGATTTTTTGTTTATTTTATTTAAATAAAATACTTAAAATCATCATAAAAACCTCAAACAAAAAGCAAACACCTCAGAGTGATGTGAAGAATATGCTTATGAGCAACCAAATCAAATTAGTCAATATACGTCATCGGTGGGCGACAATTATTAAATCCTGACACCAATAAAAAACACCAAATTTGCAATAATTTCCAGGAATATTGGAATTTCAATCTGAAAACACTTACATGCATAGCCCATTTAGTTTATATTAATATGCAATACCATAGAATACACCGTACGTGACTGTGCACTCGAAATCAGGTCTTTCGTAAATGTGTCCTGAGGCGATTTTTTGTTCGTTTTATTTGAATAAAATACTTAAAATCATCATAGAAACCTCAAGCAAAAGCAAACAACTCAGAGTGATGTGAAGTATATGTTTATGAGCAATAAAAACAAAATAGTCAACATACGTCATCGGTGGGCGACAATTATTAAATCCTAAGACACCAATAAAAACACCATATTTGCAATAATTTCCAGGAATATTGAAATTTTTAACTGAAAAAGCATACATACATAGCCAATATAGTCCATACTAATATACATGCATGCTTGAAATAAGATTTGAAACTATTTCCAAATATTCTGTTTGTTTTCTACGTTTTCACTGAGCATGGCAAGATACATAACACCTTAATGTTGAGAGTAATTGTAAAATATAACCAAAACTTGAACACAACACCCTAAGTCACTCGTAATCAATTCAGTCATACTCATACTTCACTCATACTTTCATATACCCATAAATAACATCAAGAAGAAAAAAAATTACATTCCTAATCAATTACGATGTTTGCTGAGTGTCATCGAGAGAGCGTTTCTCAGAGATTGTGAAAAATAACTCCATTGTAATTCCTTATTGTTGATGGTCTCTAGTCAGCTTGTTCGTTTCATTGCCTCCTCCTCCTCTTCTATCTAGCAATGTTCTTTCCAATGATCTTATCACCATACATCACTTTCCCAGCGTACGTACTTTTCCTTTTATCCTGCCATGCTCAGTGAAAACGTAGAAAACAAACAAATTATTTGGAAATAGTTTCAAATCTTATTTCAAGCATGATTCAGAGTATACAATAGAAGCTGATGAAGCTACGGTCATACTAGGCTTTGCTAACGCTAGCCTGGCTTCCGTTTTATCTGGATTTATAGCGATACGACTACCAGTCTGGTCACACATGTGGAAGAACTAACGTTGTGGAATCAGCTGATCATAACAACAACACAAGCCGTTATGGAGGAAGCACTTCTCTTCTTTTTCTTCTGCTCATGAACATTTTCCATGAGACTTATAATAGCGTGATGGCACCAATGAATTGAACTATTTATGTTGTTGACCTTTGTAAAGGATTGTTTTGGTCTTCTTTTTCTTCTTCTTGTGACCTCTTTCGCCTTTTGCCTTTCGCGCCACGAATTGTTATGCAAAATTAATTCCCAAGCCGATATAACGATTATATGACATTTGATCACAATCAAATCATATTCAGGAATGATTATTTCACAATATGTGATGTTTTATTTCAGAAATTATTGCGAATTTGCCAGATTTTTTTGCTATAAACAATATGCTTCATACACAACTTCCACACCGCTCTGAGCTCTAAGCTCTGAGGCTTGAGGAATGAAAACTTTGTAAAAAGAAAGAGTCATGGAGGCGATGCGATGACTTGTGGTTGAAGGTGTAAGGGTAAGACAAGCCGGCCTCACTGTTCACTGGCTTCGAGAGACGCTCCTGATTGTTAGGAAGGTATGAGCTTTATAATTGTTTGTTAGATTTAAAAAAAAAAAAAAGTTTTTTGTTATATATCTTGTAATTCTCTGGTTGGCATCATTAAAGTACAAAGAATTACAGAGGAATTCCTTCTGTATCGTAAAAGACTGTCAGTACGTCAACAGTATTTATAATATTGTATCTACATGTTAAAGACAACAGTACTGGAAAGTTGTAGGCTCTTTTCCTTACTCCAGGAAAGCTTTCTAGAAATTGAACTGACACCGTGTAGTATGTAATAAATTTGAATGGACTTTGTTTAGGAAAGTGAGAGAGCCGAGGTAGCCAACACCTACTACCCTACAGAGTCCTGTTGCACACTGCTTAGAAAGCCTTGCCACTTCGTTGATTTACCATTATTGACAACGGGATTTTTTCTCGGAAATACAATCGTAATCCTCTATGAGAATTATCCCAGCCGAGTAATTAGATTATTTTTATCACGCTTTTTTTTTTTAAGTTTATATAAATGACATCTACTGCTTTCATTTCGTCATAAATATTGAACATATCGGTATAGAAGGGAAGTCAATTCGTTGAACAAGAGCGCTAGTCTCGAAAGCCATGTTAAATATTTTTAATCAGCATATTTTCTTGTTTGTCGCGTATAATAAATTTCATTATTTTTCTAACAAGGAATGTGAGGCTATTTGATTTGTAGGCATTCGGTAACACGTTGTCTCTTCTTTTTTATGAGAGTATCATTGGATAGTTTCCAAGTGTGTGTAAATTTTCCAGAATTAAAGAAAATTAATAAAATGTATCACAAGAGGTTTGCTGATTTGATATTTTCTCTCTTTTAAATATCTTGGTGAAATGCAATCAGAACCAGGAATTTAGTTTAATCTAATGCCATTAAGAGTTAGAGCTACCGTATTTCAAATAAAATCGCAATAATTAAATAAAATTCAGGCTGATCTGAGGTTATTTATTGGATTTCAGTGGTGTTTTCAATAATAAAACAGATCCAAAGCAATCCTATAATGTTTCAGCCATTTTTAATTCGTTGCTTGCTACTTAACAGTTTCCTAGGTGTTTTGAGGTAGTATTTATTGTGACCACTGTTTTCTTATTATGTACGTAACTATATATTTTTTTGGTGGTTGGATTGTTAGTAGATTGGATAGATTCTGTTATAGGAAAGTAAAAGATGTGGAGAAGGGATATAATAATACATTGTTTATTACTTTAGCAATGATAAGGACCATAGATTACACTATACTTGACTGGACACTCGAAATCTGACCTTTTGCAAACCGGTCCTACAGCAGATTTTTAGAAAAATCAAATAAAATACTTAGAAATAAGATAGGAACCTCAAATAAAAACCAAACACTTCAGAGTGATGTAAAGAATATGTTTATGAGCAACAAAAACAAATTAGTCAACGTACGTCATCAGTGGGCGACAATTATTAAATCCTAAGAAACCAAGAAAAACACAAAATTTGCAATAATTTCCAGGAATATTAGAATTTCAATCTGAAAACACTTACATGCATAGCCGATGTAGTTTATATTAATATGCAATACCATAGAACTGTGCACTCGAAATCGAGTCTTTCGCAAATGTGTCCTGAGGCGATTTTTTGTTTATTTTATTTAAATAAAATACTTAAAATCATCATAAAAACCTCAAACAAAAAGCAAACACCTCAGAGTGATGTGAAGAATATGCTTATGAGCAACCAAATCAAATTAGTCAATATACGTCATCGGTGGGCGACAATTATTAAATCCTGACACCAATAAAAAACACCAAATTTGCAATAATTTCCAGGAATATTGGAATTTCAATCTGAAAACACTTACATGCATAGCCCATTTAGTTTATATTAATATGCAATACCATAGAATACACCGTACGTGACTGTGCACTCGAAATCAGGTCTTTCGTAAATGTGTCCTGAGGCGATTTTTTGTTCGTTTTATTTGAATAAAATACTTAAAATCATCATAGAAACCTCAAGCAAAAGCAAACAACTCAGAGTGATGTGAAGTATATGTTTATGAGCAATAAAAACAAAATAGTCAACATACGTCATCGGTGGGCGACAATTATTAAATCCTAAGACACCAATAAAAACACCATATTTGCAATAATTTCCAGGAATATTGAAATTTTTAACTGAAAAAGCATACATACATAGCCAATATAGTCCATACTAATATACATGCATGCTTGAAATAAGATTTGAAACTATTTCCAAATATTCTGTTTGTTTTCTACGTTTTCACTGAGCATGGCAAGATACATAACACCTTAATGTTGAGAGTAATTGTAAAATATAACCAAAACTTGAACACAACACCCTAAGTCACTCGTAATCAATTCAGTCATACTCATACTTCACTCATACTTTCATATACCCATAAATAACATCAAGAAGAAAAAAAATTACATTCCTAATCAATTACGATGCTTGCTGAGTATCATCGAGAGCGTTTCTCAGAGATTGTGAAAAATAACTCCATTGTAATTCCTTATTGTTGATGGTCTCTAGTCAGCTTGTTCGTTTCATTGCCTCCTCCTCCTCTTCTATCTAGCAATGTTCTTTCCAATGATCTTATCACCATACATCACTTTCCCAGCGTACGTACTTTTCCTTTTATCCTGCCATGCTCAGTGAAAACGTAGAAAACAAACAAATTATTTGGAAATAGTTTCAAATCTTATTTCAAGCATGATTCAGAGTATACAATAGAAGCTGATGAAGCTACGGTCATACTAGGCTTTGCTAACGCGAGCCTGGCTTCCGTTTTATCTGGATTTATAGCGATACGACTACCAGTCTGGTCACACACGTGGAAGAACTAACGTTGTGGAATCAGCTGATCATAACAACAACACAAGCCGTTATGGAGGAAGCACTTCTCTTCTTTTTCTTCTGCTCATGAACATTTTTCATGAGACTTATAATAGCGTGATGGCACCAATGAATTGAACTATTTATGTTGTTGACCTTTGTAAAGGATTGTTTTGGTCTTCTTTTTCTTCTTCTTGTGACCTCTTTCGCCTTTTGCCTTTCGCGCCACGAATTGTTATGCAAAATTAATTCCCAAGCCGATATAATGATTATATGACATTTGATCACAATCAAATCATATTCAGGAATGATTATTTCACAATATGTGATGTTTTATTTCAGAAATTATTGCGAATTTGCCAGATTTTTTTGCTATAAACAATATGCTTCATACACAACTTCCACACCGCTCTGAGCTCTAAGCTCTGAGGCTTGAGGAATGAAAACTTTGTAAAAAGAAAGAGTCATGGAGGCGATGCGATGACTTGTGGTTGAAGGTGGTCTCGTGACAATGCAAATCCCAGATAGTTGATGGACTGGCACTTAGTAAATTTGACAGTTATGTTGTATTCTATCTAGAACAGACTTGAGGTCAGATATGTGAGTGGGCCAATCAGAAGAATAGACAAAAATATTATCGAAATAGAATGAACCATTGGCCAAGCCAGCAAGTACAATTCTCATTTACCGAATATAAGTGGCACAGGCGTTGACGAGACCAAAACGCATCCAAGTAAACTCCATCTGGCCGTTGTGAGTGGGAAAAGCAATGAAGTGTCGAACTTTGGCAGAAAATAGAACCTGGTGATATACATTAATCAAATCTAGTTCTGAGAAGAACTCGGCACCTAAGAACCTATTCAGCTCAGTATCAATACTGCAGGATATATCAGCATGGAAAACAGTAAGTGAGTTGAGTAGCCTGTAATCAATGCTCATCCGATACGTATCGTTAGATTTCCTGACCATGACAGCCGGAGAGCAGTGTGGAGAGCTTGAAGGTTGGATGATACCTTGATTCAATAGCTGCTCGACTTCTTCCTAGTACTAGTGCTGGAGTTGGATTGGCACCAGGTAGATCTTGGCTTGTATTATCTCTGTTGTGGTGAGGGTGTTGTCGTTCTCGACGGTCTTGGTGCAACCAGGTTGATCAGAAAAAAGTAGACTGGTATGAAAGAAACAAGTCTTCAACCTGAGCAGACTGATTCCAAGTGAGAGTAGGTGAGAGTAGGATTATTGACAGGTTCTCCAGAACTAGTTAGGCCCTCAGACGTTGAAGTAAGCTCAGGTAAATCATCAATACCCTCATTTAAACAGGATAAATCACCGTTTTTCACGTGCTCGCTTAAAGGTATAGTCTTGTCGAGGCCTTGTAACTGGTTAACTTAGGCCCACAGGTAGTATTTTTTGAGGATATTGGCGTGATAAAGTTTTGGTCCTCTTTGCATGTCGATCAAGTAGTCCACCTTATCTTCTGAGAACCAATCCAAGCAACCAACAATTTTCTGGCGTTACTAGGCAGTAATAATATGTCTTCATTAACTAGGCTTGAATTGATGGTCATGGGATCTTAAATCATAGTAAGATTTATACCGGGTGATACTCACAGTTGAGTGATTGGCAGTAAGATGAGCGCATTCGGTAAGTTTTTACCGTAACTCGATGACGTGACGGAAGGACGGACTTGCATCTTCCAAGATCCTACGGTTTTCACATAGGTCATGGAGCACCGAGAGGGGGCTCCGAACTGACCTGCCATAGAGGATTTTAAAGAGAGAATCCAGTCCGATCTTTAGGTGTTCCTCTGACGGCAAACAAAGTGGGAATTAAATATCTATGTCACTCATTGGGATTATCAGAGCACAACTTCCGAAGGGCAGACTCAAAAATATCGTGTACGGCTAAACCCACCCATTTTCGCTGGGAATGGAAAGGCGTGGTGAAAATGGGTTTTATTCTCAGTAATTTGTGTAGCTCTGCTATCAGCTGGGAAGAAAACGGAGTCCCACGCTGAGAAAAGATCTCCCTGGGAATTCCCATGCTGGCGAAGATACAGATATAATGTCAATATCTTTTAAAGGTATGTCTTCTGCAAAACCAGTGGAAAAATCAATGGGAGCTAAAATATAACGATGCCCTTCAAAAGAAGGTGAAGGCAAGGGACCTACCAACTCGGTGGCGTCTCTGGGAAGGGTTCAGTTACAACATTTAACAGTTTAAGGGGTACTGGACCCGTCCCTTAGCTGATATATGCTGACACTTGTCGCAGAAACGGCAGTAATCCCTAATGTCCTCACACATCCCTGGCCAATAAAAATCTTGAGATCTTCATCTGGGTCTTCCGGTGGAAAAAAAAAAGTCCAGCTAAAGGACCTTCGTAAGCAACACGTAGGATGACGAGACAGCAATCGCTGGTAACAACCAAGGATAAACTATGTACCTTTGGAAGGCGATCCGAGGAGAGACATTTCTAGTACCATCCCATGCCTTCTCAACTTCTCGAGTGGTAGCCTACGTTTGTAAACACTTCAGGGAAGGACAAGATTGCTGAAGTCGACGAAACTAATCAGGGGTCACAGACAAAGGATGTAGCTTAGGCAGAACTAGAGGGTGGAACCATTTAGAGCGCCTAGCTCTAGGCTCCACAGCACACACTTGAATAGTGGACGACTCAACTAGTAATAGATGCTGACATCCAGAAGAGAGGTTGTCCTTGGCTTGTGAGGAGTAGGAGGTTCCGGGAGAAGTTGAGTCATCTTGTAGGCAAGAAACATCGGTGGTGGCTTGGTCATGGTTAGCATATAGAGAATGGTTGTCATTACTGAGTGGTGAATCAGGACTATCAGGATCTTGTACGCGCGCCCAAAAACTATCGGCACCCCAGGGATCGATAAAGTACGAAATTATTCGCATTAGTTCATTCGGTAAAGCTGGCATGCCTGCCTCATTCATAAAAAAAACGGTGGAATTGCCGTTAGTATCCTATTGTTCTAATGAATAGTTATTTTTGTCGGTAAGACATTATTTACAATGATCTAGCATTGTATTCTAAGCCTTATTCTAAGCCTATTTACACAAAAAGGCAGTGCACGAAATGCAAACACGGTTAATATTTCCTATTCTAATACACAAGAGATGGGAAGATGTGGCGAGCATGAGCGATGGTGACCATGTAAGCGGGGGTTCGAACCGTGAGCAAACATGAGCAGCCCGTGAGTGATACGGTTGAGTGAATCACCAAAGCAAGCTCGTCTTTACTGGTGGCTCGTTTCAGCGATCGCACTGCTGACCTCCAAATAATTATTGGAGCAGAGTTCACTATAAATGTCTATAATACAAAACTTATGCTTATTGCATTTTATAATCACTAAGCTTTCAAATATGAAATAACTGACCAACATTCACTTTCTGGTGATGGGCATGAAGAGATTCCGCTTCCCTGACCAGTGACCTGCCTATTGCATATAACTGAACAATTTTAACTATAGAATTGCTGTTATCCATTAGTAAGGCGTATACCTACTGTCTTTCACAATAATGTGAGACCTTCAATGAATTGATTCACTCAGTAACAATGTTTCGGAAGAGAGGAATACGCTCTGTGGTCCACACATATACATATTTCAAACAATGGCAAATCCTAACTGACTGTTCAATAGTATGGAGCCATTAAATTAAATACCAAAGGAGAAACTCATTAGAGTAAGGTTAGATATTACTGAGTGGCAACTGCAACGTCAGTGCTACCGACAAATACGTAATTTTCCATAAATATAAGTTCGTGTCTGAATATCCAGTATCCCTAATTATAGAGAAAGGCCATGACACATTTATAGTCCCAGTAACTGAGAAGTTAGTTATTTTATGACTCTCTAAAGTCTAAACAAAATACAACCTTATATGGGGCCGTGGTTGTAGTTTCGTCCTTGAATGCTCGAGGATTCTTGGGGCAGCGTGGTCGTATGTGTTCCGTTTCCCCGCAATTGTGACAAGTCATGGTTGAGGGAGTCCGAATCCAAGAAGAAGGTAGAAACAGAGGTGGAATAGCAGGTCAAGGAGAGATTTTTCTAGAGTTATTGTAGAAGAAGACCTTAGGATATGCTTTGTGGGCGAAGGTTCAGTCATCCGCTAGTTTCAGGCTTGTTTCAGTAATTTGTAATCCTCAGTGGTCGATGGTGGAAGGGACGTGTAGAGTTCGCAGCTTTCACAGCAAGGAGGCAATCCAGACGAACAGCGAGTGTGTCTCTGGGTAAAACCAGCATCTCAGCCACTTGCTCGAACCTAGTTAACTAGAAGGCAAGGTCCTCTTCATCCTTGTATGATGTTAGACTAGGCCTGGAAACCCGCCATAGTAACACATTCATCAGCTACGCTCATTGACCACATTTGGACCAATACAATGAATAATTACTTAACGAGCAACATATTATCTCATTCTCCGTACCATCAGTTAACGACTAAAATTTATTAATTACTTATATAAAAATTAAGCAAATTGACATGCTGGATGACCATGAAATTCAAAAAACTCACCCAGTATACCCAAACTGCTCGCTCAGGAAAAAAAAAATTACACGTTGTTGTATTTTTCAATTAAAGCCAAAAGTTAAATTTTATTTGGATAAAAATAGAAAAACACATTTAAAATAATTTTATATTGTAGATTCTTCTATTTTCTCACTTCGCTGCTTCTAACACCTGTGTGACAAATTGGAATGTTGTAAAAAATAGGCTTTATAACCTGTGTGAGCTAGAAAGAGGAGGTAGAAAGGGAGGTAGAAGATAGAAAGGGAGGATGGAGGGAGTTAGGAGGTAGAGAAGGAGGTAAGGAGTAATAAGGGAGATAAAAGTTTGGTATTTAGTAGAAAGGGAGGTAGGAGGTAGAAAGGGATGTAGGAGGTAGGAAGCGAGATAGGAGATAGAAAGGGAGATAAGAGGTAGGAGGTAGAAAGGGAGATAGGAGGTAGAAAGGGAGATAGGAGTAGAAAGAGAGGTAGAAAGTAGAAAGAAAAAGAGGTAGAAGATAGAAAGGGAGATAGGTGGTAGAAGGGGAGATAGGAGATAGAAAGGGAGGTAAGAGATATGAGGTAAAAAGGGAGGTAGGAGGTAGAAAGGGAGATAGTAGGTAGCAAAGGAATTAGGAGGTAGAAACGGAAGTAGGAACTAGGGGGTAGGAGGTAAAAAGGGAATTAGTAAGTAGAAAGGGAGATAGATGGTTGGAGGTAGGAGGTTGGAGGTAGGAGGTAGAAAGGGAGGATATAAGTAGGAGGTAGAAAAGGAGGTAGGAGTTAGGTCAAGGTATCTCCTATGCCAGTTAAGTATGAATATGAGCGACCAGTATTTAGCGCGATACAGGTCTTTCACAAATTACAAATGAAAGTTATATAATAACAATATATTTTTAATATATAATAACCCTCTAAGGATCTATGCCTACGATCCCTGAGAATTTCATTCCAATCCCTCCAGCTGTTTAGGAGAAGGTAGAAGACAAACGGACAGATGAACAGATGGACAGACAGACAGACACACATACATACACACAGACAAGTTTTGGACGGGGTCGTTTCGTAACTTCCAAACTGATTGTTTCACTCGCAGTTTGAAATAATATTCAACAATTAAAGCATTAATAGCTTTTAATATGATTTAATTACCTCCATGGGAAATCGGCAACCATGTAGGTGTCAACGATAGTTTCAATACTTATATTGAATTCTTTTGTAACAGTAATAAGAAAAAATTTCCTGAGATAGAACACAAAATTAAATATGCCGGTAAACCAATTATGTAAAAAGAAAAAAAAAGCATCAAACACAGGAGAAATCTTCAAAAACTTTATGTTAAACGACCTATAACCCATTTAAAAAGTATATAAATAAACTTACATAAATCATCAGGAATTTGAGTAAAATTACTTGAAATTAAAGATAAACGAACAAAAAGGAAATGCAAAAATAATTGTTTGGAAGGTAATCAACAATATCTTCACTAGAAAAGACCACAATTGCTATCATTGTGGTTGCCATACGTCCCGGATTAGCCGGGACAGTCCCGATTTTAAGCCTCTGTCCCGGTATCCCGACCGGTTTGTAACTTTGTCCCGGGGGAGAGACAGGACGAGGAGCCGATCAGCTGCTGCTAACTAGAGGAGAAGTTACTTGATCAGAAGTTGAGAAAACAGCAGAATGTATCAATAATCTGTATGGAAAGGCTGTAATTGATGTTGATAGTCTGTCTGATGAGGTTGTACTAGCCAAACACTACATGTCAGACTCTGCTAAAAAGAAAAAAACTGGGAAGAAATGTAGGCCACATCTGAAGTAAAATGGGTCGAAATGTTCAGGGACTTTAACGAAATTAATCTGTCGGTTACTAATCTCAAGCATGTCATGAAGTTGGTATTTTCTTTACCCGGCACCTCAGCCTCTGTGGAGAGAGTCTTCTCTATCATGAACAATGTTTGGTCCCAAGACCGAAGTAACATGTCAGAAAGTGCTGTTAAAGCCTTGATTTCTTGTAAGATGAACATAGATTTAACATGTCCACAATTTTTTGATAAGTTAAAAAGAGACAATAAGATGCTGAAGTAAGTGATCTCTACTGAGAAATATGAGTGGTCGAAAAAGGAGTAGAATAGCTAGTAGAGCTGACAAAGAAGCCTCTCATCAATTACATTCAGTAATCAAATGATCGTGAAATAGCTGAATATATTAATAACCATTTGTGTACTGTCACCAATAATTTTGAGCAAAACATACAAACCACACCTATATCTTGTTTATTAGTTTACCCACATCTCTTGTATTGCTCATTTTATTGGGTGGGACACACAAAATATACTTTTTTTAGCATAAAAAAAGACATATTCCAACACTATTATCACACAAATCATTTTTTCAGTAACCATAGGTTGTTAGATACCTGGTATTATCAACCTGAATACTTCTCTGTTCGTTTATAGTTCACTAGATATTTATATAGCAAACACTGGATTTCAATTTGTCACACAATCTTGACACTTACCGTGCCCATGATCTTCAAGTCCTTTTATATCGTACTAGTGATACATAGCAGTGTGTCCTATACAGAGGAACACAGTTTTGGAACCAGTTGCCAGAAGAAATAGAACATTAAAGGACAAGATAGTGATGGTAGCCATGATCAAATAATGACCGCTACCAAAGTTTCATCATCCATCGTTCATCAACAGTGCTACGTTTAATTTCTACAGGGAGTTTTATATGAATTTAGTACTGAAATACTCCTAAAATCTTATAAATTAGACATTATATTAACGAAATGTTGCATACTTACTGCTAAAACGAGTCCGTTGTCCAGCTAGTAACTACAGTAGTACGTCCTTCTGGTTGCACTGGCAGTGGATGACTGACTCTGACAGACCAACGGACGTCTCGCCGTCACACATTCAGCTCAATTTTCTCAGCTACGCGCCACGAATTGTTGTGAAAAATTAATTCCCAAGCCGATATACCGATAATATGACATTTGATCCCAATCAAATCATATTCAGGAATGGTGATTTCACAATATGTGATGTTTTATTGCAGAAAGTATTGCGAATTTGCCTGAAATTTTTGTTATAAACAATATGCTTTATACACAACTCCCACACGATTTTTCACTGAAACCTGTAATCTTTATGTTAATTTCCTATTTGCAAAAGATGTAAAATCATTTTTTAGGATCAGCCATGGTTCAGCACTCATTACTGATTGTAAAGACATGAAATACAATGTCCTAAGTAGAATATGAACTGATATATGAAGTATTATCTGTCATCACTCATAGCAGCGGAGTCTATAGGGCCTAAATGTTATATCGTCTGTCAGCGATTGTTGCGAGTGTCTTGTCAAGTATGGTGTAGTCTATGGCTCAAGCAATAAGCTATCGATTCATTATTAAATGACTTCCATACGACAACTCAAACCAAACATTTCGTAGTTAGGGGTCCGTATTAAAACTTTGGCTCAAAAGATCTGGCTGTAAAATTTATCTTACCGTTTTGTGATGTAAAACATGAGGCCTAATAAAGTAATTTCAATATCAATGTCTACTGGAATGTGGCTGCGGCCCTGCCAGTTCCACCTTCTTTTCTCTTTACAATAACTGTGTTCAAACATTCTGAAGCGAATATATGAGATTCTATGTAACTCATTAATAGTATGACTTTCCTTGAAAACGACATGTACTGATTAACTTGGATTTATATTTCTGTATACCACACACCTTGATGCATTTAAAATATACCTATTTATTTTTTCCATAATTGAGCTACTATCTATGATGTTACAAATGAATAACTCATTTATCAGCCTTCTTACAGGTGAATTACATGACTTGACACTATTAATAATTAGCTTCAATGGATCGTTAATAAGGTTAAGAAAAATCATATGTTTTTCCTTTATCAGTTCGGGAAGCGTCAGGTACCCTGATTCCGCGTAACACACTAGTTGGGTGTAGTTCTTCTTATTCCTGGCGATTGTTTTAACACGTAGTTGAAAAGCTTGATGACTGGTTTGAAGTTCGCAATCCCATACACCCCTCCCCCACACCGACCCCCACCCACCCACCCACCCACCCACACACACACACACAAATACACAGACACACACACAGACACACACACAGACACACACACACAAATACACACACAAATACACACACAAATACACAAATACACAAATACACACACACACACACAAATACACACACAAATACACACACAAATACACACACAAATACACACACAAATACACACACAAATACACACACAAATACACACACAAATACACACACAAATACACACACAAATACACACACAAATACACACACAAATACACACACAAATACACACACAAATACACACACAAATACACACACAAATACACACACAAATACACACACAAATACACCACACACACAACACACACACACACACACACACACACCACACACACACACACACACACACACACACACACACACACACACACACACACACACACACACACACACACACACACACACACACACACACACACACACACACACACACACACACACACACACACACACACACACACACAGACAACACAGACACAGACACAGACACAGACACAGACACAGACACAGACACACAACACACACACACACACACACACAACACACACACACACACACACACACACACACACACACACACACACACACACACACACACACACACACACACACACACACACACACACACACACACACACACACACACACACACACACACACACACACACACACACACACACACACACACACACACACAACACACACACACACACACACACACACACACACACAAATACACACACACACACACACAAAAAAATACACACACACACACACACACACACACACACACACACACACACACACAACACACCACACACACACACACACACACACACACACACACACACACACACACACACACACCACACACACACAAATACACACACACACACACACACACACAAATACACACACACACACACACACACACACACACAAACACACACCACACACACACACACACACACACACACACACACACACACACACACACACACAAACAAATACATACATCCACACACCCACCCACACCTCCACACCCACCCACACCCACCGACACAGACACAGACCACAGACACAGGACACAGACACAG